>SNQJ01S0009795.1:185780-199829 GCA_010110895.2 Picea sitchensis
GTTAGTAGCAGACAAATAGTCAAAATAACTCATCATTTTCTTATTCTTATACACTGATTCTTGGTATGCATATATAGAGAGAGAGAGAGAGAGACTGAGGAAACAAGGACATCCCATGGAGGAAAAGGGAAGACCCACCTTAAAAAAATAAATCATACTTGGAAATATTATTTCTTTTATAAAAATGAGGTAGGCATGGCCCATGCTCATGTCATAAAATGAAATGATTAATAGCAGCCAATATGTTGAGGGCTCTTGTCTAAGCATAAGAAGTATGGAGTATTTGATAATGTTTTAACTGGAAATTTTGGTGAAGTGGAAATCTATGTCACCATCAGGAGCGTCGATAATCGTAAAGAAATACTATGAGGAGAACCTTCCCTAGAACCCGAAATGAACATCTTTGATAAGTGTTCATTCTTGATAGCATTTATGGACTATCAAGCACAAGAGTCTTCGACTTGAACTAGAAACTGCAATGGTCACAAGGTAAGGCCCATATTCATGTGGATATCTGTTGATTTCAAACATCAAGAGGCTTAATGGAAGTAAAGAGAAATGATGATTCTCTTTGTCCCATATGGGGTTCACCATGTGTAGGGTAACATAGTGTCTCATTAGCCACAAAATTGTCTCCACACTTTAGGTGAGAGGATTCTTGAAATTTGAGATTCGTGTATGATGATGGTTGCGAGTATTTAGTCATGATGCTTCCAACAAGGATATAACAATCATTACATCATTTCATTGATAGAGTATGAATTTTGCATTTATGCCCAAGAACAAGGAGGTTGGATGTAGGGTAGATGTAATCAATGATGAAGTGTCAAAGGTTGTAAAGAGTCTAAAATGATTGAAGAAAAAAATCTTGGTTTAATGAATAGAAAACAAGGTAAAGGAAATGATAGAAGAGTAAAGAAAAAAATGGCATAAAGAACAAGATCCATTTGAAATAAGAGATTTTAAAGAGTCTAAAATGATTGAGGAATAAAATCTTGGTTTAATGAATAGAAAACAAGGTAAAGGAAATGATAGAAGAGTAAATAAAAAAATTGCATAAAGAACAAGATCCGTGTGAAATAAGAGATGATCGATATATAAGAAGTAGAAGAAGGAGGGTAAGAAAAAACATAATGGAAAATGAAGGAAGAATAAAGGTAGCATGTAGGGAAAACAAGAGTGGAAGAAAAATAAAATAAAAGATGGAAATAGAAGAGATAAAAATATTTTAAAGCATGAATATAAAGAGTGGAAAAAAAACATGAGAAAGGTAGAGAACAATTGAGTAAGACGTGAGAAAAGAAAAATTAAAAGGAAGGTTGATAAAGAGGAGTGATGAAGAAAAGAGAATAAGAGGAAAATGTAGGATAATTGAATGGGTGAATAATAGTACATGTGTGGACTAAAATGAAATTAAAAACTCAACAACCCAAGATTCTACATATTGTTGATGGAAATAATGGATATTAACCAGGTACCCGATAATTAATTTAGACTCAAGCCTAAAGGTTTCTACATCCCCTCAAATCCTTATCAAGTGGAATCCTCATTCATTGATGCCTTTTCTTGTTACCAAGCTTCCTACAAAAGAGATTAGTACAATGGTTGGTTCTTATTGCACCACAAAAATCTTATAATTTTAACTCATGCAACTATATGACCTAAATTAAATGCAAAACACTATATATGGGAGCTTCCAAAAAATGTAGTCGACAACCATCTCTGTAGATTTCTATACCATGTACCATCTAAAATAAATACATTAAGTATTATTGTGCCCTTGATATCTCCCTTGGAAAGGTGCCAAAATGATGGGATAATTAATTACCTCATTATTCATGATTTTTTGCATTAATTTATCCTAGAGTTCAAATGCTTGCATGTTGTGCACTATATATGCATTATACACTTCTTATCTTGCATTAGTTTATCTAATATGCTTCTAAGAAAAGGAATTGCATCACCACATTACATAAATCCAAAGCTAACTGAATCACTCTCGGAAATGATCATGCACTTGAACATTGATCATGCTAATGGGAATATCATTGTCACCAAGAAGTCACCTCGTGTGATTTAGGTACTTCCCATTTCCATAAATCATAGTTCTCGTTGTTGAAATTTTTTGATAAAAGATAGTCTATGAATTGAAATGACTTTGCAAAAAAAACACACCACGTTTTTTAAGAAAATAAATCATACATGTGCAAAATGAGAATGATTTGAATTGAAACACAAAAAATGAAAAATTGTTGAATCATACAACATTGTTTTCTCAACATTATGTTCTCGTTGATACAACAACATAAATCAAATTAAATTAAATCACACCACAAAATATTTACGCCGAAAGGCGTATACTTATTGGAGATGGGCACAATTAATCACCTTTTAATTTAAAATTCTAATTGGATGGCTAACAATTGAAGATGCTGGCATATTCTTAGTGGTCCTCTCAAATCAATGAATGAAATTTAATATTGATAACTTCCTTGCATTTATAAATGCTTACTTAATATGATTAATAATTTACTGCTCTAACCAGTGATTGTCAAATTTACTTAATGAACCAAAATTAATATATATAAAATAAATCATTATATACAACATTCAATATAAATTAACAAGTGTCATATTGTTGCACTTATTTTATTTTGGGGATATATTTATGAATATGATACAGCCGTGGGTGTTCATCAACCACAAAGAAGTGGTTGTGCTAGTATAATACTACAATCTATATTAAAGAAGATCGCATGAAATTGTGAATTATTCCACCATAATTTGGACGGTTTCTCTAAAAGTCATCTCCATAGAATCGAGATGGAATTCTCTTTTATACATAAAATTGCTTAAAATAAAAATAACAAGTATTAAATGTAGATCCACAAGGTTCTCAAGTGGTTACAACAATTTGTTAATAATTAACCACTCAAAACTAACTCATAAATGGTTCCAAGATACTTGTTTATTAACTCATAACTGAAATCATGAATAATTCCAAGATGGTTGATCATACTATGTATGTTTTGGAAATTTGAATTATTGACCATATAGATTTGGAACTTAGTATAGATATGGTAAATCGTTGATATCTCTCAAACTATGATTTAGGTTATTGAGAGTTTACTAAGATTTGGGTTGCTGAAAGTTTTTGTTGAGAGTTTTTGTGGAGATGTACAACAACTAAATCTATAACAATCTATTAACTAATCCATTTTCAAAAATAACAAATGGAAAACACCTTGAACCTCAATCCCACATATGAACATTAAGATTAAAACAAGGTTATAGGTAAGTTAAAATTAGTATATTTAAACTTATCTTATTTTTATCAATTTAATATTATTTCTCTTTTTTATCTTTTTGTGAGAAATTTAACTTCTTTTTATTCTTCTTGAGTTATAAACTTTTCTTGACTAATTATCATTAGATATATAATTATTATTAGATATATAATTAAGACTAAAACAAGGTTATAGGTAAGCTAAAATTAGTATATTTAAATTTATCTTATTTTTATCAATTTAATATTATTTTTCTTTTTTATCTCTTTTGTGAGAAATTTAACTTCTTTTTATTCTTCTTGAGTTATAAACATTTCTTGACTAATTATCATTAGATATATAATTATTATTAGATATATAATTATTACCTCTAATAATTATTTTCTTAGAAAATTTTCATTCTTGGGACCATATTGGTTTGGTCCAAAAATATATATTATCCAAAAGCATTTCACCGAAACTGTCTTAAAACTGGAATTGTGGGTTTACTATAAAGAATAAATAAATCCCAAAAGTTGAAGAGTCGCATATATTTCCATTTAAAGCATCATATGATGAAAAAAACTCCAAAAACGAAGAGTTCTATAAGTTCATGGAAATCAATAGAGAGATCATGAAGGGAGAGCTAGTAGTCCAGGACCCTATAATCGGGGAAAGTTGATGATGGTGAGGAAACTATAGTAGCATTAAGGATTCTAGAAAGAGATGAAGAAATTGGGGAAGACAAAGCATGGAAAGCCATAAAGGTTAAAAGTAATTGGAAAATTATTGATTGTGTAGATGATGTAGAGCATGAATAGTAAGAGTATGAGCATGAGGATAATGGAGATGATATATCCATTGCAACAACAGTAGCATATGTGGAGAACACAACCCTAGATGTTGCTAAAGAAGCTATTAAAAAAGAGATGACGAAGGATTGTAATAATATCCATGTTTTTTTTGGTTAATCATGTGTTTGTCTATGAGTTTGTAGGTGTGCAAGGCAGTCAGTCAGGAAGTTGCAAGATGCAAGAGATGGAGGTGAAGGGCACCATGCAAAAGTGCCAAAGATGCATGTGTTTGTCTATGAGTGTGTAGGTGTTCAAGGCAGTCAGGAAGTTGCAAGAGACGGAGATGAAGGTGAAGGTGAAGGTGAAGGGCACCATGCAAAATTGCCAAAGATGCATAGTAGCATAAGCAAAAGAGAAAGTGAAAGTAATGACAATAACAACATTGCAAGCATGGGAAGAATGAGCACTCTAAAGAAGTTCTGGAGAAATTGAGTAGTAGATGCAACGAGGATGATGATGGTGATGAAAAAGAAACCTGCAATAGCAGATGAACAAGGCGAATAAAAGAATAATATAGTGCAGAAGATAAGGTGCCATGAGCACTAATGAAGGAAAATGAACAACGGTTAAAGGAATTACAAAAATCCATTGGCCATAACGGTACCAACCATGATAATGGAATTAAAGGTTTGTAGGGAACAGGGTTATTCCTTTTCGAGTTCAAATATGGAGGGGAAGAGCAATAGGACATCTGCAGCTATAGAAAGTAACAGTAGTTTACCAGCAAAAATTTAAAAAGAAGGGCCAAAGTAAAAATGAAGCAAACATAGACCTGGTATAAAGTGAGAAGGCACAAGCAGAGTTTTGATTGTAGTAAATGGCCTCAACATGAGGTCATGCTTTTTTCTGTGTTACGGAAAGACAGGAACACCTGACTCGTCCATTGCGGAGCCAGTGGAGCCTAGGGCGACGTGGGCTGTTGGGCTCTCCTCAACCACTTGCAGCTTTCACTACCGTTGGTTTCTGTATCCTGATCCAACGACAACTATTTATTGCGGAGGGTTGAGGAATACACAGTGGGCATCGTTTTTGGACCTCTGCAAACCCCCTCCCCACCATCGATTTGACCTCTGGACAGCTCTTGTGTAACGCGGAGATGGTGGGGACTGATTTGGAGTCACACACTTTGAATCAGTAACCGCCTTCTTTCTCGCCTTTGATTTGTTCTTCTAAACTCTCGCAGCCCAGGTTTAACGTCGAGTTTTGATTGGATTTTGAACTATTTTCTTCTGCTTACTTAGAATTTTGTGTTTGCGTAGAAGGCCAGCTTGTACAGTACAGCCCATAGTTACCAACTTCGAATTCGATACGAGACGGGAAAAAAATCCATGGTAAAATTTTCATTTAAAAAAAAATTAGTCAGTGTACTTGTCAAAATTCACAGTTCTATTTGTATTTTCTTTTATTTTATTTGTATTTTCTGTGTTCATGGTGTAGATATGCATTTAGTTTTATATGAAATGGTGTCAGAGCAGGTTGTCCGAGTCCTGCTTCTCACATTGCTGGTTTATTGAGGTTCGTCCTCCACCGAGCAGTTCTAACAGCGATTTTTTGGGATTTCTAGTTCTAGCAATGAATTTTGAAGAATATTTTTAAAGGGATCAATCAAATTTTACTAATAATTTGGTCGAATTAAATCAATTAACGATTTTTTTTTAGGATTAAAGCAAATTTGATAACTATGAATTTTTATTTATTTTTAGTAATTCAACTGAATTTGGTAACTATATTATAGCTTAGTAGGAATCTCAACTTTTCTTGTCTTTTAAATTAATTTGAAATAAAAGTGATGTTAAGGAAAATATCTAATTACATCTTTAACTAGTTACTTAGATAGTTTAAGGTTATAGGAGTTGGCAAGTCCGTAACTTCTTGTTATCATATTGTGTGATTATACATGTCCACGGTATCATATTAATAGAATACACATCAATAGTGTAGTGTGTTGCATCAATTTTGTATCTGTTTAATCTTTTCATGATATCAGAAGGAGTTCATTTGGACTTCACTCCATCACTGGAGGGCCCCAGTCGATAGTTGAAGAAGATTCGCCATGAAATGAAAATCAAAGATCGAGGCTTCCAAGGAGAAGAACCCACAAGACGAGAGGGACAATGTTCATCTGGACCTCACTCCATCACTGGAGGGTGTTAGACGAATAAGTTGAGAAAATCACTCCTTTGATTAGTTTAGTTAACTGTCAATTGTTTGGTTTCTTGTTTTCATCGCTGAGTGAACTGTTAGACGCTTCGTTGTTTACGAAGCATTTCCTTGCATGTAATTCCTTTTGGTATCATATTAATAGAATACACATCAATATCTATCAAGGAACCGAAAGTGAAGACCGTCAAGTTGCAAACTTTACGACGAAACTTTGAAACAATGTCTATGAAATATACAAAGACAGTCGACCAGTTTATGACAAGTGTAAAGCACCTCGTCCATCAAATCCTAAGTCAAGGTGAAGACATTCCCGACAGAAAATTGTGGAGGCAGCCATGCGAAGCCTTCCTCAAAAATTTAATATGGTTGTTAAGTTGCAATCGAGGAATCGTATGATCCGGTTTCACGCTAATATAGATCGTATTGTTGGGCCTCTTTTATCACATGAGGCGAGAATGCAGAGAGAAAACACTTCGTTGGAATCACCTTTCCAAACGCCAGTTTCACCATAAGCAAAGGTCGAGGCAATGGTGGAAGAAGCAAAGGACGAAGAAGAGGTTGGCGAGGCAAATCCCAACCGCAAAATGCTTCGCACGCAGACCCAGATCAATCGCATGCAAGATCTTCCTATGATAGAGGCTCGAGGCGAGGTCGACTCTGTGAATGGGTTGACAATCGTAAAATTCAAGGCTACTATAAGAAGTTTGACACTATGTTCAATGTTATAAAGACCTACGACCGAGAGCATGGAACCTCCACATGTTGCAAGAGGAAGAGAAAGTGCAAGAAACCATGTTTTACCCCTGCCATGCAACTACAGAACCAACCAATTCAAATGTGTGGTTGCTCGACAACGGTTGCAACAATCATATATGACAGGTAACAAAGACATATTTTTGTCTTTTGATAGTACTTTAAAAAATAAAGTAAAGTTGGGGATGATCGTTTGGTGAATGTTCATGGAATGGGTACCGTTTCTGTACTCTCTAAGAATAATGAAAAGAAATGCATCCGAGAGGTGTATTATAACCAAGGTCTTAAGAATAATTTGATTAGTATAGGCCAACTCTCTCAGCATGGTTATGGATAAATAGTGTTTAAAGGGATTAAGTCCAAGACCATACATGATAAGAATCGGTAGCCTAGCTATGATCAAAATGACCTCGAACCGCTTGTATCCTATCATACTGAAAAACGCCAAAACCCTTGAGTCTTATTCCGTTATGAAACCCGGCTGAGTCATCGCTAGGCATCAACGATATGGTCATTTGTCTTTTGATTATCTCACTCAACTGTCAAAGAAATATATGGTCATTAGTCTCCCTGAATTAGAAGTCCAACACCAAGTATGTGAAAGTTGTGTTTAGGAAAGCATCACAGAGAATTTTTCCTTCCGCTGCTACCTTTAGAGCTAAATCTTCTTTAGAACTCGTTCACACCGCCGACGGCGTGGATCCATGCAAACAATAGGGAGGAAGTTTTAAAGCAACATTCATTGATGATTACAAGAGAATGACTTGGGTTTACTTCATTCAAAGCAACCGACATTTTCCGTGTTCAAAGAATTTAAGGCCACGACAGAGAAGCAAAGCGCACTATGGAAAGTGCCGAGATCGATGGTGGAGGGCGAGTACAGACTCAAAGTCATTCACTCAAGATTAGTAAAAGAACAAGGAATTCAGAGAGGCGCTTACTTATGCATACACCAAAAGAGAACGGAGCTGCAGAGCGAAAACCCATCTATGTTAAACATGGCAAGGAGTATGATGAATGGTAAGAATCTTCCAAAAAAAATATTGGGGAGAAGCTATTGTATGCTCTGTGCATATTCTGAATGTGCACCTACAAAGAGTCTAAAAGATAAAAGTCCATTTGAGGCATGGACGCGTAAGAAACCGGATATATCTTATTACCGTGTTTTTGGGTGTGTTGCACACGCCCATGTTCCTGATGACCTTCAGAAGAAGTTGGATAATAAAAGTGAGAAATGCATTTTGTTGGGTACGCTGAATAGTCAAAAGCATATCGACTATATAACCCAATCACATAGAAGTTTATTATTAGCAAAGATGTCAAGTTCCAAGAAGACAGAGTTTGGGATGACAAGGTCACAAGAAACTTTGTTCCATTAGTCATCGGATACAAATGAACTAAAGGATAGAAGAACAACAAATTTCATCAAGTACTCAAGATTCTGTGCCAAGAAAACTAGCATCACAAGATCCGACTAGTGATTCAGATTAAACCATTGCCTCCATGCAAAGGCAAAAGACAAGAAGTCTCCGTGATTTGTATGAGCATACTCAAACATTAGATTTGGATGCACTTTATGCATTCATAACATATCAACAACTTAAATGGCGAAGCAACGTACCAAAGAAGAAGCATGGATAAATGCTATGGATGTGAAGAGATTGAAGCTTCGAGAAAAATGATTACTGGGATCTTGTTGATCTCCCTCAAGGAAAGAAAAGCATAGGTGTAAAACGGGTGTACAGATCCAAGTTCAATGAAAAGGAGAATTTCGCATAATAAGGCCGATTAGTTGCAAAAGGGTATGTGCAAAAAGAAGGAATTGACTACATAGGAAACATATGCCCTCAGAGCTAAACTTGATACTGAAAAGATTGGTTGTTGCAAACAGAGAATAGATATTCACATCATATGGACATGAAGTCAACTTTTCTAAATGGTATCCTGAATGAAGAGGTATATGTTGATCAACCTCCAAGTTATGATATCAGTGGTAGAGAACAGATGGTGTATAAGTTGAAGAAAACATTGTATGGCTTAAAACAGTTCTCGATCATGGTATACCGCATTGATGCATACCATCAAAAATGGTATTTCCATCAAGCAAAAGTGAGCCAACCTGATACATCAAGAATGATCAACATGGTAAGATGTTAATTATTTGGTTTATATGTAGATGATATGATTTAAAATGGCAATTTGAAAATTGATGAATTCAAAGTTGTCATGAAAAGAATTTGAGATGACCGATCTCGGCTTAATGAAGTATTTCCTCATTGAAGTAAAGCCGCTAGGAATCAGTCATGTTTATCAGTCAGTCAAAGCATGCTTCAGATTTGTTGAAAAGGCTCAAAATGCTTGAATGTAAGGCCGCAGCTACTCCTATTGCTTTAGGCACCAAGTTATTAAAATGATCATGAGTCCATTGAGATCAAACTCTGTGATAAAGGCTATGGAAGTCTTTATGCAATTCAACAATACCACTAGACCAGACTTAATGTTTGTTGTAAGTCTTATCAGATTCATGGAGTCACCCAAGGACTCTCATTGGCAAAACTGGTAAGAGAATTTTGCTGTATGTGGCTAGAACAGTTGATTATGGTTTATGGTATCCTTCAATCAAAAGTTTTTTATTGGTTTTCATCGACATTGATTTTGGCTTCTGCCATTGATGACAGGAAAACACTTCCGGTTATGCATTCAAATAAGGATCAAGTCTGATTTCTTGGTCATCAAGAAAACAACCAGTTGTTAAATTGTCTTCCGCAAAGGCCGAACATGTTGCGGAAGTTGCTGCAACATATACGGCCTCTGCGGAAGACAATGTAACAACTGGCTAAGAAGGTTAATGAGTGACTTATCATCAAAGAAATTGGAGCCAACTCCAATATATTGTGACAACAGTTCTGCAATTACATTGTCCAAGAATCCAGTCTTCAACAAAAAGAGCAAGCACATTGATATCCGTTATCATTTTATTCGAGAATTGGTAAATGAAGATATAATCACTGTAAAATTTTGTGAATCAGCAGATCAGCAAGATGATATCTTCACAAAGCCTTTGGGCACAGAAACATTTGTATCACTCAGATCTAAGCTGAGTGTTGTCAGGTTAAATGATTGTCGCGCTCCAACTTAAGGGGGTGTGTTAGACGAATAAGTTGAGCAAATCGCTCCTTTGATTAGTTTAGTTAACTGTCAATTGTTTGGTTTCTTGTTTTCATCTCTGAGTGAACTGTTAGACGCTTCGTTGTTTACGAAGCATTTCCTTGCATGTAATTCCTTTTATATATCAATTCAAATAATGAGATCCGTGTGGTTTTTTGTGCTATTCTGTTCTGCGGTTCTGTTAAAATCGTTTTCTGTTTTCTCTGTTCTATCAATCCGTTTTTCTGTTGCCGCAGATTTGTTTTCAGAGGGCCCCAAGATCCACGATATGTGAAAGTTGAGGTTACTGCAATGCTCCTCATTGTGAGATCAAAGATCAGTCAAGAATGCAGTAGAGCCGAACTGAGTCGTCTGAGTGTATCAAGGAACGTCGTGCACAAGAATCGAGGAAGTCATCTGAGTGTATGGAAGCAAGGAACGCCGCACGCAAGAATCGAGGGAGGTTATGTTGGATGCTTGTGGAGACTGGGTTTAGAGAAAGAGCTTTGGAGACCAAGTTAGAGAAAGAACAGTGGAAGATTATAGTAACATGTGTGAAAGACTCCTCGGGTGAGCATGCAACTGATATAGGGAGTCCTCACGAATCCAATTACGGTGGAGAAGCTCAGCTGTGAACGGGGATAAAGAGAAGTATTTTATTATAATTTTATTATAAATTTTAAAATGCTTTGTAAAGCCACGACACTGATTTTGGACATACATGAGAAGAGAAGTATTTCATTATAATTTTTAAAAGGATTAAACTAACTTGGGAGCAAATAGACCTGCTTTTCACGCAAAAAATGGGCATGAATTCGTCCATATTTTTAGGGGTAGTCTGAGTTGGAAACTTGGCCACCGTGACTTTGAGTCAGAACCTTACCCCAGGGGTTTTCCCCATTTTAAACCAACTCAGATGCTTAGAAAATCGATCAGAGTTCCGGATTGGCCGAAAATCGAAGGACCTGCCCGAAAAATAACACATGAGGCAGGATTGCTCCCGAGTTAGCCTACTCCTTTTTAAAATGATGTGTAAAGTCAAAGAGGATGTGAGTTTTATTTTAAGTTTCCGTGATCATAAAGAAATAAAAGAAAATAAAGTGTTTTTTGAAATATAAAAGAGGAGTGTTTTAGTTTAATGTTTTAAAGGAGGCCATATAAAAAGAAAGGCTAGAAAGGATAGAAAAGATTTTTCATTAAGAAATATCATCGCCACAATATGGAGTGCCACATGTAAATGTTATGGTTGGAGTGGATTTGGATGAAATTCTTAAAATGTTTGGGAATAGTTTGTTTGTTGAAAGCATGCTTAGTGTGTTGAGTTGTTTCTTGTGTAAGTTGCTAAAGTTGATGAAAATAACTATAATTCTTTATTGAGTCCAGCTAACTCAATATTGGTATACTAACTCAATATTGGTATAATTATTTTGTTAGAACTCGTGACTCTAACAAATGACAGGAGAATATGGAAATCCAAGACAAGGGTAAATTCAAGAGCAAAAAGGAAAAACAAATGTGAAGCATGGTAATGAGATTTATTTTGACATTTATAAACAAAGTTGCAAAGAGATAAGAATTTCAATTAATCAAAGAAGCATATTCCAACCAGGCCAACAAAGCCGATAGTTGAAGAAGAGTCACCATGAAGTGAAAATCGAAGATCGAGGCTTCCAAGGAGAAGAACCCACAAGAAGAGAGGGACAATGTTTCCGCATTATTGAGTAGTAAAAACGTCATGCAAAAAAACTCACCCCGAGAAAGAAAGGAAACCAAAAATCCGCGAAGAATAAAGATGGGCAAAGACATAAAGAAAGAGTGGAGAAGAGAATGCAACAAAATACAATGCAGATATAAGAATAAATGAATTGTTGTAATTTGAGGGGTGCATGTTCAATTGTACCCGACACCCCATTAGACACTCCAGTAAGTTTGTCTCATTTGTAAGAAGTTGTGATATTTTCTATAGGCAAGTTGTGTTCCCCATGTTCAGTAAGCCCTAATTGAATCAGACCTACATAGGTCAGTATGTGATCATGTAGCATGTATCCTTGGTTTCGAGCAGCATGAAGCGTTGGCCATGATACATCACAACTATCCCTAGTTTCAAGCAGCTTGAGGCGCTGACCAGTGGAGGAATGTGGTATTAATTCCACTTTGGTAGAGGAATGTTGTATTAAGTCCACTTTGGTAGATGCGAGGGTGTCTACTCATATGCTAACTTGATGATTATATCGAGAATTTGAATCTTTGATTAACAGGGGAAATGTGAGATATGTGTGAGATATTAATCTCAGAGTCTCAGAGTTGGTTAGGACCAAGTTTTTTTTAAGGGGGAGTGTGAAGTCTATTGCATTGGAAGTGGGTGATAATGATAGTTTTTATCGGATGTAAATAAGGGGGAGTGTTAAGGAAAATACTTAATTATATACTTAACTAGTTACTTAGATACTTTACTATTATAGGAATTGGTAACTCCTTAACTTCTTGTAACCATATTTTGTAAGTGCACATACTTATATTAATAGAATACACATCAATAGTGTAGTGTGTTGCATCAATTTTGTCTCTACTTAATCTTTTCAAGTGAAGCATTCAATCCATCCCACGAGTTGTGAAAGTGTGGTAACTATGCTATAGCTTCGTAGGAGTCTCAAATTTCCTTATGCTTTAAATTATTTGAAACAAAAGTGAAGCAGTCAATCCATCCTAGGAGTTGTGAAAGTTGTTAATGCAATAGTAATGAAGGAGGAAGCGTTTGGATTCGGGAGAGAGACAAGTTAAAATAAGAGAAACAAATACACACCGGTGAGGCTATGCTCACTTCTATATTGAATGAAGACTGATTACATAATTATATAGGAAACTAACCTACTTAGTCGATTACATGCAAACCACAGACAACTAGACTCCACATACAGTGAAGTAGACTTCAACTAGGAACTGACTCTTAGAAGTGCCTCTTACTCCATTATTTCCAAGGCTCCCCCTTAATGGAGAATGGGTTTACTTCTACACCTAACATCTCTCTAAATAATTCAAACTTAATCTTTCCAAGAGGCTTAGTGAAAATATCAGCAACATTTTCACTAGTATTACAATACATAAGAGCTATTTCATCTGACTGCAACTTTTCTCTAACAAAATGAAACTGAGCTTCACCATGCTTTGTTCTTGCATGAAAAATCAGATTCTTCGCAATATTGATTGAACTTTGATTATCAAATTTGATCTTCGTAGGTTCCTTTCATTATTTTCCAACATCTTGACGAAGTCTTCTTAACCAAACAGCTTCACAAGTTGTTGCACACAAGGTTTTATATTCTACTTCAATAGAAGACAAAGATATTGTAGGCGGCTTTGTACTGCTCCATGAAACAACCCCAGATCCAATGCCAAACACATATCCAGTGGTTGATCTTCGATCATTCGAATTTCCAGCCCAATCATAATCTAATTAACCTGTCAACTAAACATCAGATGCATCAATATATTTAATACCATAATCAAGTGTTCCTTTTAGATACCTGAGTATCGCCTTTGTTGCATTCCAATGGCTTTCATGAGGTTTCACGATAAACTGACTTAACATATGCAATATCAAGTATGGTTGTGGTGAGATAATTCAAACTACCCACCATCTGTCTATACATAGTGTCATTCACCTCCTTTGAACCATCATCACAAGAAAGTTTCACATTATGCTGCACGGGAACAATAGAAGAATTACACTGATCCATTTTAAATATCTTAAGTACTTCTCTGATATACTTACTCTGACAAACAAAAGTTTGGCCTGCATTTCTCCAAACTTCAAGACCTAGGCAGTAATGTAACTCACCAAGATCTTTCATTTCAAAAACTTTTGA
>SNQJ01S0009796.1:0-14824 GCA_010110895.2 Picea sitchensis
TTAAGTGTAAGAGAACCAAATCAAAGGAAAGCAGAATCTACTGACGAGGCTCATTAAAAAAATTTAAGGGGAGTCTCAAGTCTAAAGACTTGGGCCTAGTTGAGACCTCAATAGAGCTCAAATCATCAAAATAAGACTTGCCCCTACAAGTCCATGACTCCAATTTTTTTCTATCAAAAAGTATCAAAATAAATGAAAAATTATATAGTGATTTATTCAATTGTGTGAAAGTTATTTCTTTTTAATGTGTGAAAGCTATTTTTCTATAGTGTTTGAATCTATGTTTTGCACCTTATGGAATCTTTGATTTGCACCTCGTGAATTTCTAATGCATGATTAGACAAAATGCTACACTTTAATATATATATATATATATATATATATATATATATATTTATTTTTTATTTTAAGTTCTCAAGTCTTATAAATACACCTAACATGTGAGTGATATATATGAAAAAGATAATTTATAGTTTTTATTACTCATAATTAAAATAAATAAAAACAACTACATGTAACCTTCAACAACCTCACCAATTGGTTTCCTAGGAGATAATTAAAGATCCCAATCAATGAGGGTTTATATTTTCCCTAAATAGTGTTATCCAAACATGAACCAAATGCTTGGCCCCTAATAGGGAATAATATCGTTGAGGATTTTCCTTTACTTGACATGTGACACTTTGAATGGCAAAAAAAAAGCCAAATAAGCAATTACTCGGACCGAAAAATATTTAATAATAAAAAATAACTTTTTCTAGGATTGTGGTTAATACTATGTGCAAGAGAGAAATATTGGCAAGAGGAGAGGACCCCATTGTAGGGTTGCATTCCATCAAACCTTAGATCCTACCTCATTGATAGACCATACTTCCATGTTGTCATGATCCATGGTTGATCCAACCTTTGTTGCTTCATCTACCTTAGTGTTTGTCTCTTCGTCTACCTTTATGTTGTTCACTCTCTTTGATAAACCTACAACTAATTCCTTTTTAGATCACAATTTTGTTTCTCCATGCCACTTTTGAAAGAAGATATTATGATCATCCCATGTAGAGTGGAGAAGCCTTTTTAATGCACACTTAATGCATTCACATTAATTTTGTGTCCTCCACCATTAATAATTTGTATCTGTCTTTGGAAATTATGATTCTCAATGCAAAAACAACTACAAAGATTTCATCCTAATTATTTGGAGATTGACTTATTCTAGCCATTAAAACAATATTCTTGCCCTACACAGACAAGATTCCACCAACCTTTGTTGCTCCTTGATTTCCTTTGGAAACTCCATCGAAGAACATTATGCATTGATTTGGATCCATTAATGATAGAGGAGGATATTACCTTCTTGCATATAGATCATTTCCGCTCTAATAGAGGAAGATAGGCCTTTAGTTTCAAAAGAAACGAGCTTCTACAAAACATTTATGTCCTTGAATATACTTTTATGATTTAGCCAAATATCCCAAAACACTTTAAGGGGTACCTTTTACAGTGTCATCATTAATTCTTGCATAACTCCAATGTTTGGAATCACTTTTGATTGAATCTCCTTTTGAAATTAGAGCTTCTAGCAATAAACATTTCAATTTGCCCCAAACCTCAAACATGATGTATAATGGAGGAAAGTTGCTGAGACATTTTCATCGTCACATTTATGTGGGCACTAGCTTGGACCAAGCCATCCACTTTTATATAGGTTGTCTCGGGTTGAAACTTTGTTATAAATAAACAACAACATGAAAATATTGGATTTTGGTTCGGCCTCCAAATCCCAAAGCCTTTTCCACCGCCAGGCCTTTATCTGGGGAATTATCTTTTGTATGAGTATTCTATATCCTTGCTTGAATGAGTTTTTGTGGACATGTCACATATCCATACCAACAAATTTTCCTCTCCCCTTAGCCTAATGAGGGATCAAGAGATCTTTTGAACATATGACATCCATTCTACTACAAGATTTCCTTCCACTAGTCCTCCATTTAAAAATATATATAATTGTCACTTTCTACAAAGAAAATATCAGAGAGAAAAAATATATCATAAGAGTGAAGGAAGTCTCTTAGTTTTGAGAAGAGAAGGCTATTGTCCTTCAACTCAATGCACGAGTCCAACCCAATATAAAACCTTTTTTCCATTCCCAATATCTTAGGATAAATGATTGGCAGTAAAGTTGAAGCTTGGAACAATGCATTTCCAAAAGATAGAGCATTGACATATCAAATTGTAAGGTGTCAGATGTATTATGCAGAGCATAAACAAAATTGTTGTGAGAATTATCGGCGGAAAGAGAAAAATATAGAGAATTATAACACCAGAAATGATACCTTTATTGATAGAAAACCAACTTCAATTTCCTCTTTGAGGGAGCAACCTCCAGCAGAGTAGATCTCAATTACAAAATAATTCTCAACAAAAAACTTTTCCATGCCTTCCACTCTTATTTATATTATTTCTATCTTCTAAAGAACATTCTAGAGGGAGATCTTTCTAGAAGTAGAAGCTTCTATTAAGTCTTATTACATTAGACGTGTTCACATTATTACATAGGAATTGTTTACTAATGTCGGCCTTTATTGCATAGAAAAAATATTATTCTACCTACTTGAGGGGTTAGGAAGGTTAGGTCCCTGATCCAGATGGATGTCGATGGCCTCCCACCTATTCCAAATGGCTCATTTTGGCAGTTTTTTTCCCTAGTTTTCAGGTCCCTGATTTGTGGGGTCGTTTTGAGGCCCTAAATAACATTTTTTATGGCTCTCCACAATCAAAATGAGATTTGATAGATAGCACCAAAATGTGTATTCCTCGGATAGACCTTTCCAACAGGCTATCGTGCTCCTAAAACATAGATCGTATGCAAAAGTTACGACCCCGGGAGGTTAATACAGCCCGAGTGGATCTAATGGTTAATAACATGTGTTTCCTCTTAAGAGGTCACAAGTTCAAATACAGAGGGGGGTAGGGTATGTATACCTCTGTAGACTTTACCAGTCAAATCGTTGGGCGGAGGGGGGGTCCCTTGTCCCACAAACAAGGGGGTCTCATACACCAATTTGGTGTGGCTTGACCGTGACCTTAAAAAATAGATTATATTACTAACTTACCCAAACGAGGCCCACATGACTTTTGACACTTCATCTCCTAGGGTTAGGTTTTTTGGATGTCTAGGGTTTTTGACATTCCTGTTTATTGTAAAAAGGCATTCAGAGCCTCATTGTAATCATCTTCTTGTGAATGAGCGCAGTCGTCACATCTCTTCTCAGAGATAAGTTGCCACCATTCTAGCAAGCTTGTTTCCGCTACGTTTTGCAGTTTCAACTAATTTCCTTATTGAATAGAAACCAATTTTATTGTATATATGTTATTCTGTGTTAAGCATCTTTTGATAATAATTTGTATTCATTTTGCTTTGCAAATATATTTTGGATTAGTCCCTAACATGCCCTCCCCCTTGAAAAACAACCTTGTCCTCAAGGTGTGATATGGGGAAACTGTTACAAAATTGTAGCCGACTACCATGTGGCATGCCATGGAGTTTGAAGATATTATCCACGAAAATTTGAGCCACTGTGGATACGGTGAATGATTTTTGGAAGGCATAGAGGTGAGCATATTTGGAAAAACCATGATGACTGATTTATTGCTTGATTTGTGTATACTACAATGAAGTCCATAGAAATATCCATCCGTATACTAGGTGGAATATGGAGAGGTTGGAATGTACATGGATTTTTTATGGTTTCTCCCTTATTGCATTGAAAAATATCACATTAGACCACAAAGGTGTGGATGTCATGTTTCATGCCTTCCCAAAAAAAGGAACGTTTGACCCATTCATATGCTTTGTAAAAGTTTAAATTCCCAACTGTTGGTGAAGCATGAAGTTAGGAGAGCACATTGGATTTAAGGTGAGAATGTTTGCTTAAATACAAGTGACCTTTGGAGTGAAGCTCATCATTGTGCTAATAGTATCCTGGAGAGACCTGAGGATATGGTTGCAATTGTTGGATGATGTTTGAAATTTTGGGATCTTGGAACCATTCCCGACAGACAGCTTGTAACCAATATGAAAAATGAAAGAGAGGGAAAAAAGGGACCCTTATTCTTCATATTTCCTTGAAAGAGCATAAACAACCACATTTTATTTACCCTTATTGTAAATTATCTCATAATCATAACCAAACATCTTGGTCACCCATTTTTGTTGCTTGGGGGATGAAATTCTTTGTTCCAAAAAATACTTTAGGCTACGATGATCAATTTTAATTTGGAAGTATTTCCCCAACAAATAAGGACGCCAGAGATCCATTGCATGCATAATAGCCAACATTTCCTTTTCATAGGTGGATTGGACCAAATGTCACTCAAGAGAGTTGTTTACTAGTGAAAGCCAAAGGTCAACCATCACATCAGGACTACCCCAATTCCTTTTCCCGAAGCATCACATTCTAGGACAAAAGTCTTGGTGAAGTCGGGTAGTGTCAAAACATGAGTCGTGCACATGGCTTCTTTCAAGGTGTGGAAGGATTGATTTGTTGTAGGAGTCCAACTAAAAGCATTATTTTTAAGGAGAGCAGTGAGGGGAGCTGCAATTTTTCCATAATTCTTAACAAACTCGTGATAATATCCTGTTAAACCTAGGAAATCTTGCAAACTTTTAATAATTTTAGGATGGGGCCAATCCTTCATAGCTACGATTTTCTGAGGATCCACCCAGACACCATCCTTGCCAACAATGTGGCCCAGGTATTCAATTTCAAGAGATCCAAAATCACATTTAAACTATTTGAGGAAGAGTTTGTGTTGAGACAGTAAGTGTAAGACTTGATCCATATGGGCTAGATGGGCTTGCCAATTTTTACTATAGATGAGGATATCATCAAAGAAAACTAAGACAAGATGACGGAGAAGGGGTAGAAGAAATTATTCATGAGACTTTGAAAGGTGGAGGGGGGCATTACACAAGCTGAAGGGCATGAACAAGAACTCATAATGACCCTCATGGGTGCGAAAGGAAGTTTTGGGGATATCGACCTCTTTCATACATATCTCTTGGTAGATAGATCATAGATCAAGTTTGGTAAAGAACTAGGCACCACTCAACTCATCCAAAAGGTCATCAATGATAGGAATGAGGAATTTATCTTTAATGGTAATTGTTTTTAGGGCTCTAAAATCATGGCACATGTGCCATGTGGCTTATTTCTTGAGTACCATGACAACAAGAGAATAATAGGGCTAGTGCTAGGACGAATAACACCCGCCGCCAACAATTCCTAAACAATTGTCTCAATTTCATTCTTTTGGGAAAAGGGGTGACGATAACGATGAACATTGGGAGGAAAAATTCCAGGGACAAGGGGAATGGAATGATCACGGATGCCATGGGAAGGGGGAATTCCTTGTGGGTGGTCAAAAATAGATTGGTGTTTGGAGAGAAGAGACTAGATGTTGAATAGTAGGGGAGGGGGTCTCAATGGCTTGAATGGCATGGAGATGTGTAATAATGCCAGAGTGACCTTTTTTGAGTAGTTTGTTGATTTAGTGGGAATTGATGATCTTAGGGGATCCTGTCATAATGCCTTGGAGATGATATTGTTGTCCATCTTATTGGAAGCGCATCGTTAAATCCTTGAAATCCAAGGTGATGGGGTCGAGTGTGCGCAACCATTCAACATCAAGGACAATGTTGTGACTGCCCATGTCAATAACAAACATATGATATTCCAAGTGGTAATGACGAATTTGCAGGCGCACATTTTCACAAAGCCCCCCACATTTCATGGAACCACCATTAGCAATCATAATTTGAAATATTTTTACAACACAGATATAGCACATA
Source organism: Picea sitchensis (assembly GCA_010110895.2). NCBI lineage: Eukaryota > Viridiplantae > Streptophyta > Pinopsida > Pinales > Pinaceae > Picea > Picea sitchensis. The sequence continues at coordinate 5,849 of SNQJ01S0009796.1, forward strand.
GTCCCTTGGGTAATGCAGCAATGGATAAAATTTTGGGTGTTGCCACTATAGATTAAGATGATGACTTTCCTATGCTTGATATATCCAAATTATTTAAGGGTTTGAGAAGAAGATAGATGATCCAAGAGGATCTGAGGAACACTCACAAAGGTTCAGGAGGATCTAGAACACTCATAGAGGTCCCAAGGGATCCATAAATGCTCAAACTTCAACCTTCTCAAATCATCCCGAAAATGACATCAATGCATAGAGCTTATTGTCAGCTTTCCAACAACGCAAACAACAAGTCAAATGAAGTTCATATGCAAAAGATATAAGTGATCAAAGTTTGAGTTAGCCAGGTCAAAGGTCAAAGTACATGGGAAAAAAGAGGTGACACGTGGCGCATGGTCGTACAACAGGTGATGTGGCATATTCATTTGGCAAGTGAGTTGGCAAATGACTAGGAAAATCATACCTCCAGGTGGACAAATAGTATATTGATAAGTGGCAAGTATGAGCCAATGATAGGCCGCCATGTGGTAGCCCCCCATTGGCTAGTGATGGTTAAGGTATATTATAATTATGGAGTCAATGAGGGTCTAACCTATCACCTCCACAACCTCCCAAGCCTTAACACAAGCCCCATTACCATCACGCCCTCATTTGTGTCTTAACCTCTATATGGCATATATTGTATTTGAATTAATATTAAAGTTTGTTTGGGCGGCTAAAGGGTCGAGGGCCTAAGCCCTCGACCCTAGCCTTAGCCCTTGGTTTATGTATTAACATATGACCACACTCCACCATATCGCACGGGGGCTTAACTTTATACCAACGTACATACCATATGGTTTAAAACCATATCCTATATATAGTTTTAAAACTATATAACAAACCAACAAACCAACGAATGTTCCAAGAGAGGATCACAAGAATAGAACCCCCGACCCCCGCTATTAATATCCATAGTTCTAAACATTACACCAATGAGCCCAGATTTAACGGAGATGCCACTGTTTTTGGCATTTAGTTGCCAACTAATTCGGGAAGAGGTTTTCGGACCTAGACCTATATATTGGGCATGAATTCCAAGGCAAACACATCCCCATGCACAGATATTGAGACAGGGAAAAAATCCTGATGAATTATAATGCAGGGCACATATTCTAAGTTCATATGGACTGCATGGAAGTACATGCAGGAGAATAGCTAGTTTAGCATTGTCTCATAAAGCATGCCATGAGGTATATTGACGGAACATAGGCAACTTTATACTCATATTTCATGATTTTTCACAAGGATCATGAATTTTTGTTCTATTTTGTGATTTGAATTCATTTGTAAATTTATTCGCTCAATTTTCCATTAATGTGCATTTAATGCATTGGTTTGCATGTCGAAGAGGGTGAAATTGAGCTAGTTCGGAAATTGGTCGACTTTATAGTCAAATTTCTCAGAATTTCGCAAGGATTTCAATGTTGAAGTTATTTTCTTGTTTTGAGTAAAGGAATTTAAGAAAATAATGATTTTGATATTTTGAGATGGAGAAAATAGTTTTCATTGGATTAAAGGGAACTTAAAGATGAAACAAGAGTATGTAATTTGAGTTCTTTTATTTTCTGTTGTGTCATATCACTATCAGGCAAACTAATCTTTAGCTTATGATTTTTTGGGTAAAGAGCACATCATCAGAATTCGACAAACCACCCCAATACAATCAATAAATTATTTTGTATAAAGATATATATTGCATGTATATATGTAAAGAGAGAAGTGGTGTCTAAGGATTTTTGGATCAAGTGGTATCAGAGAAGGTTGTCTAATCCACTTCTTTGAGAGAAGTGGTATCATAGCAGTTTGTCTGATCCACTTCTTTGAGAGAAGTGGTATCATAGCTAATTTTGGCATTTGTTGCAAGTTGTTGTTGTGATGAGATCCAAGAGTTCTGTTGGTGAATATCTTAAAGACTCTTATCAAGGAAACAAGATGAGTAACGTTCTCATGAAGTTGACATTGCAAAAGAATATTAATCGACAAATCCAAAAGGAGAATTCCGAACTAAGATTGCAGTTGCAAGCTCTTGATGAAGAGAAGCAAAGGTTGCAAGATCGATTGTTATGTCATGAATATTTATACATGAGTATTTTTCATGAATTAGAAAGAAAGTTGCAGATAATGGCACCATCAATCAGTGATGTTGGACAAGAAGAGAATGAGATGTCTCCACTACAAGAGAGACTATCTCTCTCCAAGAACATGATCGAGAAAGAAGACTATTCATGTTATTCTTCCTCCCATCAAGATGGAGAATGCTCGAGGGTAGCTAAAGCAAAGAAAACTTCAAATGAATAAGTTTTGCATAAGAAATTGGCCTTACCTTCCAATCCAGAGAAGAGTAACATGTGTAATTCATCTTCAGGGAAAGATGTGCAAGCTACATAAGAAGGAATGAAGACTTTTCCCACTAGTGAATGGTCTAGTTATCCATGTGATTCCTATGGAACTAGCAACCATGATGTGGAGAAGTGTCGAAGAAAATAGGTTGTTCAAGTAAAGCCCTCCTAGAAGAAGGAAGATCATTTCTCAAGTCAGAGAAAAAGGAGGAATGATAAGAAAGGATCGTGGAACAAGACACTCTACTCTTGTTGCGGTAAGAGTGGACACCAGATTGAGAAGTGCCAGATACTTTACCCACACTTATGTCTGAAGAAGAACAGGAAAGATGTAGTGACACTTATGAGAAGACAAGCACCAGCTCCAAATGAAGTTAATGGTCATACTGAAAGGATTGGGAAATAATACTTCCTGATGGATGGTCTTGTAAAAGTGATATATGAAGACATCGAAGAATGGTTCGTGGACAATGGCTCATCTCACTACATGATTGGGATAAGATCAATATTTTGAATTTCTCAAAGTCCAACAAAGATTGCTTTGTGGGATCTGGAACCAAAACCAGACAAGCAATAAGAGGGTATGGATATGTAAGATTCTAGCTCGAGTTGGGAGGAGTTCTGGGAATCGAACATATGTTGTATGTTCTAGAATTAAAGGTAAACCTACTCCCAATTGCAACATTTGAAGATGAAGGCTACACAGTCACATTCCATAATGCTTGAGTACTTGTGTATTCAAGGGAAACTACTCCAGACATGGAAATAATACTTGGTATTCACAAAGAGAGGTTATACAGGTTGTCGGGAAGACCGATAGTATGGTCTAATGGTTACTTGGATTCAACATCAGATTCAATGTCAGATTCAACATCAACGTCAGAGGCATTGTCAGAGATCGAAATCTGCGAGACTCCTCCCAGTACAATGGAAAAAATGAGTCCATAAGTAAACCATCTAAAAAATTTCACTATGAATATGTATATTTGTAAATATAATATGCATATGTGTAAATCTCCTAAAGTCTATTAGAAGGCTTGTAAGCCACTCATTGTAAATTATAAGAGTGAGAGGGACTCTGTAAATTTTCTATATTTCCACCTTGTATGAGTGAGAGAAGTTTTGTAAGAGAGTTATTATATTTCCACCTTATATGATGTTGAGAGTGAGGAATCTCGTTAGAGATATTTCTAGATAGCCACCTTATACTTTGTTATAGAGTGAGAGGAATCTCGTTAGAGAGATTTCTAGATAGCCACCTATACATATTGTTTTACAATGAGAGGAATCTCATTGTAAAGATTTCTAAGGCCTTTAGACAACATAATGGACAATTATATTGTTTTGTAATCAACTAAAGGGCTATATATGAATCGAATTGTATAATTCAACATTCTTGATTCTGAAGAACTGAAGGTGAAGGAACATAAGGATGCAAGAAGTTGGAACTTGTAAATGAGAAATGGAAAGAGCATAAAAGTAATGCAAGACTTTCTAGAGCTGGTAAAGGAGAAGTGATGCAGGAGCATCGTCAACAAGCACACGTGGAGAGACAACTCAGCGCCTTAGTGTGTCGTTGAATCATTTTGAAATCTTAAACGTTGGCGTTTCCTGCAAATCTTTCTTGAACTGATTGAAAACTGAAGAATATCAAAACGCTTGGGATTGAATGATCACGAGTGATCTAGGAGTTTCATTCCTAGACTTTAATCTAACAGTGCTTAAGGGGTAGTTAGCTTCTTTCGAGAAGATAGGTAGTCGGAGGGAACCCTAGGGGCCCTTTTGTATACGTAGATGCATTGTATGCTGGAATGAGGCTGCTTCAAATTAGTAGGAGATTGTTGTGATTTAGCTGTTGTTGAATTTTTAGTTATTGTTTTATCATAGTTGTAGCCATTTACATTTCAATGAATATAACAGAGGAAAATTGATCCAATGCATGGTGTTGCTACTGTTTACAGTTCCCTGTTATTTTCTATTTTCATGAATGAATGAGTTATGTTATTGAGTATATGAAACTGTGAAGTATTTGGATAAGTTTCAAATCGTTTCTCTCCATTGAGTTTATGCAAGGTGTGCATATAGTCTGCAAGGAGTGTGTTGATGAAGTCTGTATCGACTCAGAAGCTCATACGAGATAGCATGAAACTTACATTTGCAAGGAGTGCAAAGAGATTGTTGCAAGGTGTGCACAGTCGCCCACAAGAAGTTAAGTATTGTGCAAGAATCTGTTGCAAGGAGTGCACAGATTCGAAGTTTGACTAAGTGTCGAAGTGACCCTCTGAGGAGTCAAAGGGTTCGAGAAGTGAATCTCAAGAGAGATAGCAGGGATAAATATTTGAAGGAAGCAAAGCTCTGAAGCTTTCACGAGTCATCGACTAAGATCCATCCAGGAAGGATTGGGATTGTTCCAGACCGTTGGATCTGGGAAAAAGCGCACGAGTTTTAAGTCTCTGCATGCTCATAGGAGTGAGGATCCATCGAAGTCCCAAAGAGGCTANGAAGCTTTCACGAGTCATCGACTAAGATCCATCCAGGAAGGATTGGGATTGTTCCAGACCGTTGGATCTGGGAAAAAGCGCACGAGTTTTAAGTCTCTGCATGCTCATAGGAGTGAGGATCCATCGAAGTCCCAAAGAGGCTAGGGACCGTCCATCATCCAGGGGGATGCGTGGTGACAGATCTGAGATTTCGGGAAATTTCACTTCGGAGGATTCCCAGTGCGAAGCGTGACAAACTCCCGAAGTCACGAAGAGTCGAAGTGGGTCGTGGCCGTCAAATCTGCAAAAGGATAGGCATCGATAGATCATGTACTTCGGATGGAAGTGCTTCGAGAGAAAGTGAAGGTGGAGTGTTGAAACTCCTAAAGCCCGAATAGTTGAAGTGATTTGTGACCGTCGATCTGAGTGAGACAAGCGTCAACAGATCGTCGAATTCGGGTGAAAACACTCCGGGAGAAAGCGAGTGTGCAGGAGTTGGAAATCCTGAAGCCCGAAGAGTCAGAGTGGATAGTGACCGTTGGATACAGAAGGACGTGCGTCAACAGATTGCATACTTCGGGTGGAATTACTTCGGGAGGAAGCAAGTGCTGAGAGTTTAAAACTCTCAAATCCTGAAGATCCGAAGTCATTCACAGTCGTAGATCATGAAGGAGGACACGTGCCAGCAGATCGTGAGGAAGCCAATGTGGAAAGGTTGAGACTTATGAAGGCCGAAGTCCCAAAGTGGACTAGAGCCATTGATTCGAGGTGGACACATGGCGCCTGATTCAGAACTTTGGGTACGGAATACTCCGAGGGAGAACGGAGGTTGAAAGTGTCAAATTTCCGAAGTGCGGAATCCCGAAGTGAATCTCAATTGTTGATCGTGAAAGAGGCCGAGGACCGTTGATCTGGTCTTGGTTGAAAGTGTCGAAGTTGCAAAGCGCCAGGAGGTTAAGCCTTGGGCCACACCCAAGGTCATAGGTGAGGAAAGAGCTAGAATATGTCAGTGTGAGGTTGGAGACAAAGCGCTAGGAGAACCAGACCCGCAGATGACCGTTGATGTGAGATCGGGAAAATCGACGATGAGGAGCCATTGCGAGGAGCGGAGGAAGAATTAGCGGATGTGCTAGTTCGCAGCCCGCTATTTACCAACGTCATTGATCTGGACGGGAAAAGAGATCAACGATCACGATTTAAAGGAGATTTGGGCGAGCACTTTTCGGATTGCGGGGACAGAGTTCTCTGATAAAGAGCGAGCACATTGGCAGCCCACAATTTCTGTGAACCATCGATCGACAGAGAAGTTGGTAATAATTAGATCGTGGCCGTAAAAACCCTAAAGGCGATAACAAGGCCTGTGGTTGATTGAGTTTGAGACCAGCAAGGTCCCGAGGAGCTGATCTAAGTCGAGAATAACTAACGATCCTTGACCGGGAGGTCGAGCAACCTCGAGGAGAGAAGGGAGGGTTTGCATCAAGAAGTAATCCTCTTCGGAGAATAAGAGGCATATAAAGGTGCATGCTATAATCATATTTAAATAGTATGTCATGTTCGTATGGATGTATACCTTGAACAAGAGAAGTCAGGTACAGATGATAACAATACAAGAAGAATTGTTCTTCAAGGCAGGAGCAACAACGGATAGAGTATTCATTCAGGAACTCCTATAGATACATCAAGCAATACAAGAATAAAGAGTCCAAAAGGGAAAGGCATAGATCAACATCCAACTTGGTTTCATATTGGTCAAGGTGGACTATCTTTAGAAGGAGATGGGAGTGGATATTGAAATACAAAATACAGGTATAGAAGAGATTCAATGAACGTGACTTTTGTTGCCAGGGAATCTATGAGCCAAAACCAGAGCTATTAGTGACAGTGTCAGAGGCCAGAGCCAGAGCCATATTCCTGAGAAGTAGACATAAGCACACTGATCTAGTACCTAAGATTGAAGACCCAAGATGAGGACTAAATTCCAAAAGAATCAGCAAGATGGAAAAGTGAATTATTATCACTAAGTTGTTGAAATTCTATACTTTTGGAGGTCCAAAAGTTCTTCAGTGGGAAGGTGTGATCCAAGAGGATCTGAGGAACGCTCACAGAGGTCTAGGAGGATCCAGAATGCCCACAGAGGTCCCAGGGGATCCATAAATGCTCAAAATTCGATTGTCTCAAATCATCTTGAAAACAATAACAATGTGTAGAGATTTTCGTCATATTTCCAACAACGTGAACACCAAGTCAAATGGAGTTTGTATGCAAAAGATATAAGCAGTCAAAGTTTGGGTCAGCCAGGTCAAATGTCAAAGTACATGGGAAAAAAGAGGTGACATGTGTCACCACTGCAAGGGTGAAACATGGCACATAGTCGCACAACAGGTGATGTGGCATATCTAGCTGGCAAGTGATTTGGCAGATGACTGGGCAGATCGTACCTCCAGGTGGATGAATGGTATATTGACAAGTGGCAAGTATGAGCCAATGAGAGGCCGCCATGTGGTAGCCCCCCATTGGCCAATGATGGTTAAGGTATATTAAAATTATGGAGTCTACAGGGGTCAAATCCATGACCTCCATAACCTCCCAAGCCTTAACACAAGCCCCATTACCATCGCGCCCTCATTTGTGACTTTACCTCTATATGGCATATATTGTATTTGAATTAATATTAAAGTTTGTTTGGGAGGCTAAAGGGTTGAGGACCTAAGCCCTCGACCCTAGTCTTATCGCTTGTTTTATGTATTAACATACGACCACACTCCACCATATTGCACAAGGGCTTAAATTTATACCAACATACACACCATATGGTTTAAAAGCATATCCTATATATAGTTTTAAAACTATATAACAAACCAACAAACCAACGAATGTTCCAAGAGAGGATCGCGGGAATAGAACCCCTGACCTCTGCTATTAATAGCCACGGTTCTAACCAATACACCAACGAGCCTGGATTTAATGGATATGCCACTATTTTTGGCATTTAGTTGCCAACTAATTCGGGAGGAGGTTTTTGGACCTAGCCCTATATATTGGGCACAGTTCCCAAGGCATACACATCCCCATGCACAGATATCGATACAGAGCATGAATAACGAGGAAGTACAATGCAGGGAACAAATCCCAAGGTCATACAGACTACATGGAAGTACGTGCAGAAGAAGAGCGAGTTTAGCATTGTCTCGTAAAGCGTGCCATGAGGTATATTGATGAAACATAGGCAAATTTATACTCATTTTTGAAGATTTTTCTCAAAGATAATGAATTTGAGGTCTATTTTATGATTTGAAGTCATTTTTAAAAGTCTTCATTCAATTTTCTATTAATGAGCATTTAATGCATTGTTTTGTGTGTTGAAGAGGGTGAAATTGAGTTAGTTTAGAAATTGAACGACTTTATAGTCAAATTTCTCAGAAATTCGCAAGGATTTCAATGTTGAAGTTATTTTCTTGTTTTGAGTAAAGAATTTAAGAGAATCCATTAAATTGGCATATGTGAGTCATTTTACATGTGATTTTGGTATTTTGAGATGGAGAAAGCAATTTTCATTGGATTAAAGGGAACTTAGAGATGAAACAAGGGTATGTAATTTGAGTTCTTTTATTTTATGTTGTCTCATCTCACTATCAAGCAAACTAATATTCAATTTATGAGTTTTTGGGTAAAGAGCTCATCATCAAAATTCGGTAAACCACCCCAATACGATTAGTAAATTATTCTTGATCAAGTTAGATACTACATGTATATGTGTAAAGAGAGAAGTGGTGTCTAAGGATTTTCGGATCAATAGACTAGTGAGGGCATTCAAGTAGATAAGTGGTTTAGCTTCTGAGCGGTCAGAGGATGTGGTATGATCATCTGTGTTAAATTTACATGCAGCAGCGAGAGCCATTCTCCTGGAGGATGGCTAAGACCCTAGACTAGATCTAGGGCACCCAGTGCACTCCTGGGATATGTGGTCTGGGACCAATATTGATAAAGACCCTAGGTTAGTAACCAGGGCCCCTGGTTTGTAACCAGGGTACCCATGCCTGAGGCATGGAAGTCTTGGTTTGTAACCAAGCAGTTGAAGACCCTAGGTTTGTAACCAGGGCCCCTGGTTTGTAACCAGGGTA
>SNQJ01S0009796.1:22324-39197 GCA_010110895.2 Picea sitchensis
TTTCTTATACTGCCACTGTTTTCTGTTATCCTATATGCTGTCTATGCTTCAGATCTAAAGTAACTTTGCTTAGAAAATTTAAAAGTGACTGCTGTTTTCTATCTTATCCTAAAATCTAACAATCTGCTTGGGACAGATCTTCAAGAGGGGAATCATCGACATCTTGTTCAACAACATCCTCAAAAATGGCCATAAAAAGATTTATTTCCTTACACTTGTGCCCCAGAAAGTATTTTTCATCACAATTATAACAAAGACCCTTCAACTGGAATTCATCCATTTTTGTCTCTGGTTAATTTGTGGACTTTAAGAGGAGAGGAAGGAGGGTTGGGAGTGGTGGGATGGGGACGAGGAATAAAATGAGGGTTTTCAGTTTTGGGAATAGACTACCTATTGTGCTTCCTTGGCATAGTCAGTAGCTTCAATCCAATTCAAGGGTTGAGCCATTAAGACATGGGCTCATATATCACCCTTCAGGCCACTAATTAAGCAATCCCCAAAAAAGGTGTTTTACATTCCGTCCGTTCATAAATCCAATTTCTCAAAAGATACTATATATTCTTCCATTGTACTTGACTGTTTCAACTTGGTCAAACAACCCAAATGATGTGTGTTGGTGTCAAAGTGTTCGTACAGGTCTACAACAAACTAAGTCCAAGAAATATACCTTCAATGGGAATTTTTTTGCCATTTCCACCATTGCCATTGGTTAGGATCCAAATAAAGAACATTAATATGAAGTTTGGTCAATTCATCAGTAATGTCATATAAGGAGAAATAATGTTCCATTTAAGTGATCCAACCGATGCAATCTGAGCCATCAAATTTGTTCACCTCAACTTTAGGAAGACATAGTTCACGATGAAGGTGGTTGGAATGAAAGGTCGTGGAATGGGAGTAGTCAACACCGTCTTGGTAGGAAGGTTGTTCAGAGCAGGTAGGGCCCCGAAATTGACTCATGAGTTTTTCATCTCTTTAGAAAAGATTTTCAGGGATTGTTTCACTTCTTTTATCTTTGTAGAGAGGTTGTCAACAATGGAGTTGAGGGTAGCAATATTGTAATTGATGTTCTAGATGTCAGTCTTGTTTTGGTCGATGTCGGTTTCCAAGGCTTTGATGGTGGTGTGAAATGCTTGGTTGCGGGTGTGAGCCATTTGGGAGGTAGGCAGACAAGAAGTGGGTGGGTAGGTGGGACCACAAAAAAAGAAAAATACTTATAAGTGATAGATGCTATTACGATCAGGGCAAAGAGAGGAATCCAATGGGATAGGTCCCAAATAAGGGTGTTGGGAGGGTTGAGTGGGACCACGAGAAAAAAAAGGATTATAAGTGATAGGTACCACTACGATCAGGGTGAAGAGAGGAATCCAATAAGATAGGTCTCAAATAAGGGTGCCATTGGGACCATTATACTCTTTTTTACTCTTGTGGAGTTATACTCTGATTGGAATAATAATGCAGTGACCAAATGCCCAATTTTTTAGTAGGTAAAATTGTGTAGGAATTTCACAATCTAGATGCAGGAGGCAAGGATGCATGGAAAAATTTCCCCTTTGTGTGTTTTGTTTTGTTTCGACAGCAAGGGTTAGGCTTTAAAGGATTCCTATGTAAAAGGGTTTTCCATGTGCTATAGCTCTCTGATATACCAACGAGGTCCAACAATAGTACTCGACCCAGTATCTCAAGGCACCAACTAAGGAGGTTCAACCGTACCCTTAATCGTACTACCCGATTACCTAGGTACGCGAGAGTGATCTTCCCAAGTGTTGTTCTCGATGTCAGTATAACAGTCATGTGGCCTATAAGTTGATCTAGAGCTGGTTTCAGGAGAGACCTATGGGACTCGCTATATACCCTAGGGTACATGGGAGTGAATGGACTTGCACAGGTACTATCTGATGTGGTACTACTTGAAGGGGTACTGACAAGAATTACAAAGGTTTCCAACGAGGTGAAACATTTGTTTCGAGTAACCCATGAAACCGACTTTAATTCTTGCGTGTAGTCTTCCCCATTTTGAGTAACCTATGAAACAAGTCTTGTATTTATTGAGTGTATTTCTTGCGTGTAGTTTTACCCATTGAATAACATATCACTGTGCTTTTAAGACGTCGACAGTACACGTCTCTAGCTTGGAGTTTTTTGTCTAAAATTATGTAGAGGAAAGTGCTCTGATACCTCTTGTAAGGTACCAGATGTGTTATGCAGAGTAAGAAACAAAATTGATGTGAGAATTATTAGCAAAAAGAGAAAAATATAGAGAATTATAACACCGGAAATGATACCTTTATTGATAGAAATCCAAGTTGACTTGCCTCTTCAAGGGGGAACCTCCAACAAAACAAAGCTCAATTACAAAATAATTCTCAAGACAACAATCTCACATTCCTTCTACTCTTATTTATACTATTTCTATCTTCTAAAGAATATTCTAGAGGAAGATCTTTCTAGAAGCAGAAGCTTCTACTAAGTCTTCTTACATTAGACATGTTCACATTATTACAAAGGCCTTATTTACTAATGTTGGCCTTTATTACATAGAAAACATATTATTCTACCTACTAGAGGGGTTAGGAAAGTTAGGTCCCTAACACAAATCCACTCAAGAAAGTAGGAAGGGTGAACATTTTTTTATATAAACATCAAGTGCCACAACTTGCAACCATAAATCAACTTCCCTTCCATCTTTGTTAAGAGGGCTTTCCCAAATAGAGCTAAGTAATTTAAACAACATTATCTCCACATCTTTTGCATGCATATATGGGACCATCTAGAAAGATGGATTCTTTCATGCTCAAAGTTTCCACTCTAGAGAAAACTACTAAAGAATGACATAACATTGTTTAGTACTTTCTTAGGGAGCACAAAGAGATAGATCCAATAGACTTGCATGACATCTAGAACATATTTTAACATGGTGAGTCTTCCAAACATAGAGTTTTAAGAAATAGCTCCAATCATGGATTATTTTCTTGATTTTGTCCACCAACCAATCACAATCCTTAATAAAGTAGTTAGTTGGTTTGAGTCGAAAACCTAGATATACAATACCATCTTGAATAGATGAAACCTTGAAAGATAACAATTTCTTGATCATTCCATCTTGAATAGATGAAACCTTGAAAGATAACAATTTCTTGATCATTTCCTTGGCTTGCTAGGGAACATGGAAGGATTTCTGAGGCTTATTTCCGTACATGTTCCTCTCAATAAAAGACCCAACAACTTTGCCAAAAATTTGGCATCCCTTATTGTCTCATCTTTGATGATAATCAAATCATCCACAAACTCGATAGGTGAGAGATGTAGGGATTGGGAAATCTCAATTTTGAACAATAGTCCAACTCTCCTAAATGGGCTTTTATCAACCTGCTAAGTGTTTCTTCCACCAGGAGAAAAAAAGAAGTGGGGAAGAAGGCATCCTTATCATAGTCCTCTTTGAGGCTTGAAAAATTTTGAAGGGCCAAAATTTGCAAAAATTAAAATATAATCAAAACTTTTTCAAATATAGTGTTCCACTAGTATAGACTATCTATCCTCTACATCTGTACATTGTTTCATAGAGAAATATTATCATTTACGCCCTAAAGTCTTGAATGTACACAAACATATACATTGTGCTTTGCAAAAAAATAAGATGCCGCTATTAAAAATCTCAATTTACATTTAGTTATGTAAAATTTTGACAACAAAAAATTATATATTCCAAAAAAAAATTACACCTTGAAATTTAATATGTGAATACCTTAAATCATCTATAACTCATGTATCATGAAAAGCCACATAGTTGTCACTAATGTATCATGAAAAGCCACATAATTGTGCACTCTTCCTTAAGGATGTTGGTATATCTATAAATAATGGTAAATATATATGAAATATAGTTAAGCGAATCCATGATAACTTGGGAATTTGGTAAATGGCCGTGACGAGTGGTTGGAGGCACTCCAGAGTCTTAATGGAAATCAAATTTATTTCACATTCCTCATCTTTGTTTCACATGTTTGTTTAGTCACAGCTTCTCATCTTTTAAAAACAATGTTTCTTTATGCATTTGTGGCTTGACTGGATTGTGCTAACAATATCTCTTTCTACACTCTACATTCTTGCATTGTGGCTAACAATATTTGGATTGTGCTAACAGTATTTGGATTGTGGCTTGACTGGAATGTGCAAAGTTGCAATGCAATACCACAATAATGGACTTGCCTCTTGGCTCTATACCTATGGCAAATGAAGTGACATCTAAGTAGTGTAGCTAGTTATCCAACATATTTTCATCTAATTTTCCTTCAAATGGTTTAATGCCCTTCAAATTATACTACAAAGTGACCTACTTTTAATACTAAGCCATCACTCCTACTAAAGCCTCATCCTCTCTAATAAAAGTCTTCAGCAATTAAGATTTCTAGCATGATGTGAAAGAGTTATTGCAACCACAAACAGTAGGATGTTCTATTGCCATTATGGCATACTTTTTCAAGTCAGTAGATGCCTCAGCTAGCAAGGGGCTAAACCAGATGAGACAAACAGATTGAATCTATAACCAGTCCGATATTTGAGTATCTTCAAGGCTGCACTAAGGTTAAGAGACTTATTGCAAGTCTGGTACCAATCTAAAATTTTAAACAAGGATAAGATTAAGAGAGAACAGCAAGTGAAGCAGATTGTAAGACTTTAACATGGGCTAAATTACAATATGAAGTTGCTCTGGGAATACTCATAACATTGGAGAGAATCATGCCAAGAGTATCAGAAATTATTCTGATTAGAACAAGATAACCCTTAGAAGCAGATTAAATGCCCTTTCTCAGATTCAATGCCATGCTGTAATCACCCAGAATAAAAGAACCTTAAAAATTCTCAGGACTGTCATCCAATTGAGCTTCGTCTTCAATGTCCACTTCCAAAATTTCCTGTGGCCAGTCAGATTAAGATGTCAAAATTTTCTCTGATGGCCTTTCAGTTGGTCAGAAGGGATGGTACGATGACAGGTTGAAGTGGATCAAGGAATGGGGAATTGAAGAATTCCAAATCATGGTGATACATACACAGAAAAAAAATATAAAAAAGGGACTTACAGGTATTCTCTTCTGTAAGTAGGTGCCAATCCTTGCCAAGACCATTGATCTTTCGTGCCAAAACCGTCCTTTTAGTCTGAGCTTCACAAAGGGGCCATCTACCTCTGCAAGCTCTACAACTCCTGAAAACCTTCTCAACAGTTAAGAGAACTGACATGCACTTAAACTGAAGGTCACCCATTTGATTTATTTAATGGTTGAAATAACAAAACAAACTTAACAGAACTCAAATCACCTGAAATACCCACTGCAGAATCGAAAAGCTGCATTAACTGGAACATCAAAACATCCATTAAATCAACAACGGTGCCCAAGTCACTGCAAGACCATATACTTCAAAGGCGAGTGATATAAATGGGGGAAATGTTCAGCTAATTTTGGTACAAGGGTGAGCATACCTCAGATCTGGCATCAATTAAAACTTGATTAACATTCTCCTCTGTCAAATCTAGTGGCTCCAACTGCCCTGTTGTAACCAAAATTACGTGATTATGAGCTCTGATATCTGTCGAGCTCATTGGCTTCTTCCTTGGAAATCTACTCCGGATGTGAAAGCCACTGCATCTTCTGATAATGAAGGCCTTGCCATTAAGGTAGTTCACAGGCTGAGGCTGAGGCTGAAGCAATCCTTGTGTAGAGGAACCCAATTTTAATTTCCTGTGCAGAGGAACGCTAACCTGAGTACACGAGTAGCAGGAGGGAGAAGAAGAGAACACCATCTTGTGGTTGTGGTTCAGGATTTGGTGATCCATAGCTCGCTTGGATAACCCCTCTTTTTAACTATAATGGCCCGAATCTATTTGTATATTATATCAGCACATTCCATATGATAAGGTCAAGAGAATTAAGCTCCATGAGATAGTAAAATTGGTGAGACACGCCTGAGGTACGGGTACGGGAAGGTAACTAGTTGAAGTTTTGTATTTCTGGGGTTATGGTTTAGCATTTTTATCATCCACAAAATGGAAGAAGAAGTATTGGAAGAAGAAGTATTGATGAGTTTCCTATCCCTATTTTTCTTGGTGAAAAAAAAAAATCAAGAAAATTAGTTTCAAGATCCATTCACTTCATATACCAAAACCATATAATTATATAATTTCACTTCATATACCAAAACCATATAATTATATAATTGCTTATTCTTATTTAAAGCTAAAAAGATATTTTGTTTTACGTATCCTTATTATGTTTCAACATCCACCTAAAAAAATATTTTGCTTTACGTATCCTTATTATGTTTCAATATCCACATAAAAATCTTCAGCTTTGAATAATTTCAAATTTCCATGTTAATTACCTCATATTTATATTTTTAAGTTGAAGATACCTCATGTCACAAAAGACCTTCTAATCAAACAACATTTGGGAGACCAATGAAACATGATAGGTTTCAAGAGCCTTTAGTACAAAACTTTTCACCATCTCCGAAATCTTATTGATGTTAAATGCTACCAGAATAGTGGATTAAAATTGCCTTGGATCTAAGGATTTTTTGTGATATTTTCTTTTTGTTTTAATAAAATGTTTTTCATTTCTATAAATAAATAATATAATATATGTGTTTTATGTCATGGAAAAAGTTGAGAATGTAGTCTTTACAAGCCTATGACTAATAAATAAGTGTGCACATTAATTATTCAAATTATTTTTTCATCTAATTAAAATAATAAGTGTTTGATATTAAAGTTGTACATATTAGCAAATTATATATCTAAAGCAAAATCATAAAAATTATATAGGATAATTAGTCAACATGTGACATCATATGAAGAAGTAGCGTTACACTTTTATTTGTCAACCTAGGCTTTATAGGGACCTTTTTTTTTTCAGCAGAAAAAAATTTCCCAATTATATTAATTAATATAATATGTTCTCTGATACTGGATACAAACAATTATTTGCGTTGACCAAGTCTTTCACCAAATAATTGGATAGTCCAATTCAGATGGAGGAAAGAGATTCAGGTACATGCAAAACATAATGAGAGGTTACAACAAGTCTGAAAAGAGGAGAGAGTTAGTGCTAGAGCAGAAGGAGTATGTCGTCGGTGTTGATCATAAGACATGTTAAATATGAAAGCAAAATCTAAAGCTGATTGCAGGGGCTGATAGAATCTGATTTTAGTAGATTTTGATCACATGTGTGGGGCCCTCATGGCCATCCAGTCACAAGTTGTATGTAATCTGGCCTGCGGTTTTTTGTAGAGCTGATTTAGAGAGAAGATCTGCCTCTCTATTGAATTCTCGTGAAGCACAGGGACCTACTGATGTTATCTTTTCGAAATCACATGTGGCAAGGAGTGACTAGTTGCTTATTGTTTTTGATCCAGATTTATCAACAAAACAAAATGAAACACATATTTATAACATTAACACAGATATACATAGAATAATAACACAGATACAGTGAAACATAACTTCTTTTCAATAAAGAAATCTGTTGAAACAGTAAAATGCAGAATCAAAATAATCTTGCTCGAATGGTGGTAGCTAATCTCTGAGAAGAGTTGTGGTGGTTGCGTGCATTCATCTAAGCACATTACAATGAGGCCTCCAGGCCTTTTTAGCATCAAGAAGTAAACAAAAACCCTAGACATCCAAAAACCTAACCCTAGGAGATGAAGCACCAAAAGTCATCTCAACCCCGATGGGGTAAGTTGGTACATCAACTTCTCGGGGTCATAACTTTTGCATACAATCTCCATTTTAGGCGCACGATAGCCTGTTGGAAAGGTCTATATGATGAATACACATCATGTCATCACACTCTGACTTTGTCTGTGGTGTGACTGTGGCGGGCCCAAAAACATTGTTTAGGTACTCAAAAAAACCCTAGAAGTTGAGGACCCAAAAAGCTAAAAAAAATCTGCCAAGATGAAAATTGTAACTGCCAAGATGAAAGTTGTATGTGGCAAATGAAAGAGGTGGGTGGCCACTAATACCCACCTATATCAATCCTCTCTCCTTAGGAAGTAATGTTCTCCATTGCGTTGAGTTCCCCCATCAGATGAAGAATTTTTTGTTGAATTTGGCCCTGGGTGAGTAACTTGCCTTGGTGCAGGAGCTGCTCCACTTTGACAACCCGATAAAGTTGAATCTTTTGTTGGCGATTACCCTTGACCTGTGTGTCCATGATCTGATTAGTGGCTTCCTGTTCCATGCAGTCAGGGTTGAGCTCTGTCGGTGTCAATTTTTGTGCTATCTCTGAGGTGTCCAATAAGGGTGGAAACTATGGTCAAAGGAGGTCCACATTAAACACTGGGTGCAAGCGAAGGAAGTGGGGAATGTTGATCTCAAAAGTATTGTCATCCACAACCTTGGTGATGGTGTAAGGTCCATAGCAGACTGAACGAAGCTTCCGATGGGGTCTTGTAAGGTGTTCTTTCTACAAGTGCAACCAAACTTTATCTCTTACCTAAAACTTGTGCGGCACCCGATGTTGATCATGGCGTTGCTTGTACTTGGCATTAGACTTCTGCAAAATATCCTGAACTTGCGCATGGGAT
The DNA here is from genome assembly GCA_010110895.2 of Picea sitchensis. Lineage (NCBI taxonomy): Eukaryota > Viridiplantae > Streptophyta > Pinopsida > Pinales > Pinaceae > Picea > Picea sitchensis. The sequence continues at coordinate 30,911 of SNQJ01S0009796.1, forward strand.
GATTCTGCCTGTGTGGACGCAAGGGGTAGTGAAACATCCATGGCACCCAATGGTTGAAATCCCAACCCCACCTGGAAGGGGCTGTAGTCGATTGAGCTATGTATGGTCCTATTGTAACTATATTGAACATAGGGAAGACTCTCATCACATGTGCGTGGATGCTTGGAATTGCACATGCACAAGATATGCACGATCATCCTATTATCGACCTCAGTTTGGCCATTCGTTTGGGGGTGGAAGGTCGTATATTTGGTGAGCTTGGTGTCCATCCATGACCAGAGGATCAACCAGAATGTGCTAAGGAACCGAATATCCCTATTGGAGATGATTGTTTGTGGTATCCCAAAATGTACCCATACTCATTCAAAGAAGAGCTTGACAATGGCCTCTACTATGATGCTCTTCTTGCAGGCAATCATAATCTCCATCTTGGAAAATTGATCAACCATCACGAAAACACTGTCATTTCCTTGCTTGGTTGAAGGAAGGACCGACATGTAGTCCATCGAGATGGATTCTCAGGGCCTTTCGGGAGTAGGAAGAGGGGTGTACATGCCTTATTTCTTAATGGCCATTTTGGCAATGGCGCAGGCTGTGCAAGACCTGATATACTTGTTGATATACTATCAGAGTTTTGGCCAATAGAAATGTTGTCGCAACACTGCCATTGTCTTTTACACGTAGAAGTGTCCTTCCACCTGACTCTAATGAGCTTCCCAAATCAGCTTCACTTGCTCGCTTGATGGAATACAGAGATGGCCCAGATGGCACAACAACCCATCCTACAGATGAAAATCAGTGACAAACTGTACGGATCCGTACAGTACGGCCTCCAACAACAGAAAAATAACTCAGCCACAAAACATAAAATATTTTCTTGGGATTTGTGCCCTAGCTCCCTTGGAAAACGTGCTCTCTTTGCTGCTCACTTTCCTCTCTCAAGATTACTTAGAAAATCTCTCTCAATCTTCTCCCAATGTGATTCGATGTGTCTTGCACACTACCCAATGCATTCTTTTATAAATATGAAAATGACATTTTCCCTCCAAAGTGTTTTTTCACCTTCCCCAACCCTAAATTCAAAGGCCAAGATTAGATCTTGCCTTTTTCAAGATCAAGGGTCATGATCCATTCCCTCCAAAATGAATCACTTAAAATATTAAAGTGATTTCACTTTATTACAAAACTTCTTTATGAAATAAAGTCACTTTAAAATTAGAAGGTACACTTTATTAAAAATTCACTTTAATAAAAGAACCACTTAAAACAACTTTATAAAAAAAACATTACAAAGTTAAGTGACTGGTAGTGTAAATATAAGGTAACATCCGCATACAAGACAAAACATATGGAGTACCTCTCGAGCTAAAAAGCTAACACTCCCTCTTAGCGAGGGAAGTACTCGCTGCCACCACTATCATCTGGTTCCATCACACTGTTCTCTGTAGGAGCTCCCTCTAAACCTGGAGCCATCCTCAACACCTGCACATAACTCAAACTAGAATATATTCTTCTGAAAACATCTTGGAGCCCTGAGCTCACTTCATCTTGATCATTGGTTCGATCAACCTCGTTGAGCCTCCTACCAGTGCTCAGAAGAGACTCGCTCTCTTATCTCGGAATGCAACACTGAATTCTTGGCGCCATCGCAGTCTCAGGAGCCTCCTCACGCTCCTCATCCGACGTTGAATCATACATTGAAGGTTGTCGTCTCAACATATACAACATGTCCACCCAGTTACCGATCAATTGTAGCTCTACCGGGTCCTCTCCCTTCCTGTAGATAAAGACATGTTCCCTCTTGAACAATACACAATATCCTACATCCTCCAAGGTTGATACTGAGAGCAAGTTAATCCTCTACCCTAGAACAAATATAACTCCATCAAGCTCCAAGAGTCCCCCAAACTCGAGTTGGAATGTAACATTCCCAACTCCACGTACAACTCTCGCCATACCACCTTCATTTACCAACTGTCGGCCAGGACCAATCTCTGTGAAATCTAGGAATACTTGCTAGATTCATGTTGTTGTTCCCGAGATTAAACTTAAGGCTCAAAGAGTCATGTTAGGCATCAGGAAAGTTTAAGAGAGTGTTTTTTTTTCGAAGTGATTTTTCTACCTTAGTTATATGAGAAAAATTTCTTAAATGAAATTAACAGTATGGCAGCACAGAGGCCGTACTTCATGTTTGAGTCAAAATTGTAATATCGAAGGGTGTGAGAGAAAAATAAAAAACTGTAAAACAAAGTAAGGCATCAATTGTTGAAGAGTCTCACCATGTTGCAGTGGAAGAAAATAGATGGTGTGACCTTGAATAAAGTATAAGATACATTAGTCCACACAGCTCGCAGGTCTTAATTTACTCATAGTAAATGCAGAGGAAAAACTGTTTACTTAACAAATTACTGATGAAATACAATTACAGTAGTTGTTGTACTAAATTGAAATCAAACATTTATCAATGAATTTCATAAAGAAATGTTGAGATATGGAAAAACAGAAGAAACACATAACCCAAACTAAACAAAATTTGGAATCTTTGTCTGCACTTGTATTAATACTCAATAAGGAGAGTTTTCTCTATTAAAATCAACAAGAAGCAACCATTAATAGATCTTCAATCTATGTATTTATATAAAATTGTCACAACTCAAAAAGGTTGGACTTCTCATAATTTAAAATAGCAAATATGTGAAATAAGAAATAGAACATAGAAAATGATGGGTTTCGTTGGCAATCTCTTTGTCTGCTGGCTAAAACGTTTCCTCTTTTCTCATTCCTTTAGGCCATATATATCTGTCATCTGATCTTCTTCATACTTTAGCACAATGTCATGGTCACCATATCTGTGTTTCCATTTGTCCCTTCAACTATATCCAGTAATGCAATGTCACTTTCTTACTTTCTTCCAAATGTTCTTGTTTTCCCATATCCAATACATTGGATGCATTTACTCACTAATTTCACCACCAACCCTGAAGGATCAGTGGCTTCATTCGCCTCAAAAGTGTATAACTTCCTCTTTACATGAGGCATATTTTCTTGTATCCTTTTCGCTCCTTGAAATATGACCTGTAATTACAAGCTTGGGTTTACTATCCATTTATTTATTTGAAGGAGATCAATTTGGTTCATTTTCTGAATTGTTGTCAGAGCTTCTTCTTTGCTTGTTCTGGAATTATACTAGTTCTTTGCTATATCAATTTGACCCAGGGCCTCGGAGATAGCATTTCCTTCAAAATCAATTAGTCCTTTGTCTAGTAATGACAACGCTTCTAGATAGGCTCCATTTACCTCTCTGACAAGTATTTTTATTTTTGCTAGATTTGTTTCCCGAGCCTTTAAAGCTATATCACCTCTTATTTGTTCAGAAAGAGAAAGTCAAGGAACATCTGAGACATCATCCTTTGGTACCAATAATAAAACCTCTAGAAACTTAACTCGAGTTGAGCGAGCTTCTCTTTATTTGATGTAGATGTCTTTCAGAGAAAGATCTACTACCTGGTAGCAATTCTGGATGGCATCCACCTTCATAAAAATATTCGGCTGGGCCTTTTCCAGTTTTTCATTTATTTCCATTGCTTGAGTCTGGAAAGTTGAGATATCCACTAAGGTACCTTCGGTCAACTCCAAATTAGCTTGCAAGTGTTTTATTAGTTTAGCATGTTGGGTGATTAGTCCTTGATTGAACTGTGAATTCCTTTGGAGCTCATAAATGTTGGCCCAGGGTTGTTGAATTTGTTGTTTATCATTTTCTCTGATCTGCTCGAAGTCTCGACTCATTTTGTTCTCGATAGTATTCTCAGTTGTGTGTATTTTCTTTTGAAGTTGCTCTACCAACAGGTTCTTTTGTTGTAGTTGTTCAACCAAATTTTCCACAGACCATTGATTAGCAGTGGCAAAAGCACCCAACGAACGTGCAACTTCCTTTGCCAATTCTGTATCATCTCGTTTATGTCCATCGTACACCATTATTTTCCGTTTGACTATCGCTCCATATTTTTGATGTGTTTCTCATTTGACGATGTCCCTCCTTTTCTTGTTGAAGAAGAAGTCTGAAGGAGGAATCTCTTTGGGCGAAATTGGGGTAAGATCACCTATAAAAATGACTTCGAAACTAAGATTTCTGAAACTTGTTTGCAAAGGTGTCAATGAAGTAATATGGGTACCTATCTCCATGGACGATTGTTACTGAGCGGTATGGGCAACAAATGTGGTTGATGTAGAAGGATATGTATCATGCCCTTGCTTTAGGAAAGATTTTAGATGAGTCATTGCTTGAGGGCCTAATGAACTTGATAATGAATCTTTCAATTCCTGCATTAAAACTTCGGTGTTCTTTGGATTTTCCTTAGTATCTTGTTTGCCAGAGCTCCCTGTCTCAAAACTCGAAAGGTATAGTTTCCTATGTATATGAAATGGCTATCGATTCTCCCTGTAGTACTTTCGACAAGTTGTTTCGTCTGTGCCTTTGAAAACTGAAGAAACTGGCCTGTTGATATGGGGACAAGGTTTGGAATCTATTCAGTACTTCCTCATAAGACCTGACTCCCCTAAATATTTCATCATGTGGGGATTTTCCGTGCACATATCTCCTCAGGTTGTATTGGGACATGTGATTTTCCACTATTTTTTGTGGATTAAACTCGATGTCAACCAACTTGACATCCTCCAGAGTTGCAGCCTCCACTTTGGAGTGACCGAAGTCTAATAATGAAAACATACCAACCTGGAGAGGGAAGGTAGGACATACCTTTTTATGGGTTGTTTTCAGCTCCTTGTTAATGCCCCCTGTCACTGTTTGATAAGATACTTCTCGGCATACTATCCGGTCTGGTAAAAACCTAGGGAGAGCATGGGGAGGGAATGAGCATCCAAAAACCCTGATGTAAGAGAAGTTCTCGTCGATGAACCAATCTTCTATTTTGCCTAGATTTCCCATGATTCTATTTGAAATTCGAGGAGGTGGGCAACCATATAAAGCTATATGAATGGACACCACTACATGGTGGAATATTTCGTAGAAGAAACATTTGGCCTTGTCTTCCCACAACTTGGAGTGATAGAAGTGAATAGGTTCAGCATTGGTCGGGGTCCATCTCTAGTTCATTAGTGGAAAAGGGGTTATGAAGAAAATAACATCCATGATATATGCAAACATATAGAAAGGGGTGGGTTTCCCCTTTGACTTCGCCAATTTGTATTCCGTGATTTCTTTAGCCAAATTGTCTGATAAAATTTTGGCCCAATTAAAAGAGAAGCCCTCAGCCACCTCATGCATAATTGACACCCATGCCACTGGGAAACAGGTAGGACTCTTCTTCCTGAATAGTCTACAGATCATTATAGCTACATAAATCATATGAGTATCCAACGATGCTGTGGCATAATTGCCATGAGTGATGGCTCTGAATTTCTCTGGGTGCCCCCACCAGGACTTGATTATATCAGGATAGATTTTGTCATATTGTATGCACTCCTGTTTCTCAAACTCCAACATGAATGCATTATTGTAATTATATTTAAAATTGGGAGATATCTTATACATTAATTGTATGTGTTCTGGTCGGAAATACCTAACAACAACCTTTTGAGAGTTGAAAATGTTCCTGGTTTGGATGTCGACATTTTCCGGGGCTCGGCTTATCATGTCATTATATGGCATGAGCCTCGGTCGCACAACTATCTTGTGAATCTCGAACTGGGCTATAATTCTGATTTTAGCTCTGTGAGTATCATCCACTTCATCGCCGAAATCTTCTGGGCAATTTATAACCTCATGTTCTAGAATCTTGAACACATGTGTCCAAGATTTAACCAAGTCTATAGCTTGCAGCATAGTGTCTTACAGAACGTCCTCATTCAGATTTGAACCTTCACCAGCTGCATCACTCTTCTTCTTCATCTTTCGTGGTTCCATGATATCGAAAATAGAACAAGGATACCTGTTGCAGAGGAAATTGCGTGAGCTTCTTACTCGGATAAAACTTACTACTTTGCAGAAGATAAAAATGAAATTCAAAATCAAGCATTTTTATTCACATTAGGTGCATTGATTCAAGTATACCTTTATTGACGACAAATTTATTGACCTTAATGGGAAAGTATACCTGAAAATCTGCAATCTATGCTAGAAATCATTACCGTTGATTTGTGATAAATGCCATTAATATCGACGGTTTGTGTGTGGGAGTTCTGGATGAAACAGAGTTGAAATTTCCTGAATCGCGAACCCGTGAAAGATTAATTATGAGATAATCTCTTTTTTAAAATATTAATTAATCATTTTTAATCTCAAGTGCCTTGGATATTCAGACGTCGGGATTTTTAAATGTAGCTCGAGAAGAAATTCTCGAAACCCGAAACTACAAAAAGATTAATTATCCGATAATCGCTTTTAAGTTTTAATTAATCACGTTTTAGTTCAAGTGCTTCGGGAATTCAGACTTCAGATATTATGAAGGGTAAACGTCCGAACTTCGAAGTGCGAAGTCATTAACTATCCTTTGACCAAGATTAACTTAATTAATTAAGATTTAACACTTCGACATTTTAGTGCTTCGTGGATTTGCGAATGATCTCTTTGTTATTTTTCCAAAGAGTCACCTCTCGTAGTGACGTGTCAGAGATGACGTCATTCTTGATGACGTGTCAAGATCAGGGGTGCCACATGTTTCTTAGAATTGTATGAATCTTGAAATGAAAATATTAGAAAAGGGTGCCACATGTCAACCCAGGGGAGACTTTTAAAAGACACACGTGTACTATGAATTGTGTCCTTTAAAGGTTTATGAAAAGTGAGGAACAAACACTTTCGGGTTTCAGGTCCTTTATCATTAAGACTTCCCAAAACGTCTGAAGCGTGAAGCTCTGGAGTGACCTTTAGCGATTTGACTCTTTAACAATCAGGTGACTACAAAACTCTGGGAAAAATAGGATTGTTTGATCAAATGGGGAAAATTTATCAACGACGGATATCATGTGCGCTTTATTACCAATTAACTAGAAATGAATTCGATTTAAATTTCAAAATTTAATTTCAGAGTTACCACTTTGGGAAAGATTATATTTTCATGAAGTGGATAATGTAAAGCTCAAAGTTTAGGATTATATATGTTCCAACATAGGCTCTATTGGCATCAAAAGTCACTCCTGGATTGCAGCAGGAGCGGATCCCGACGCCCATCAGTTTATGTCATGATTTGTTAAAAAGAGGGTGATCGAATGGAAGTAAACTCAAAACAATATCGCTCACTTAGAAAACCGGGTTGGAACAACAAAGACGTACGAGGTCTTGATCTAACTTAAGCCAGTAAGTTTGCATAGTGGTGAGTAAGTGAAATAAAAGAAGGGGGAAAAGTCTCAGATATGAGATCCTCTCAGACCAAAGAAACTTCAAAGTAAACCTCAAACGTTGCCGGAACTAATACAATCAAACATACATCATATAGTTACAGCAACACCCGACTGGATCATCCATGCCCGGGCTCTTAAGATTCAGAAGAAAAAGGAAAGGAGGATGGCCACCATTAAACAAGAAATCTCAAAACATCAGTCTATATCCAGAGAACCAGAGGCTTTGTTAAAGCTTTACAGTCAAGAGCTTAGCTCTACCATCGATAGATTACAAAATGGCCAAAATTGCCTACATATATCCCAAACCAATAATAGTAGCAAAACCAAGACTTGTCATTAAAAACATTACGTCTGCATGTTTACTAGCAGCTTGCACCTGCAGTCTTTGGACAATCATGCACTCGCGTTAGACGCAATCAGACTTCTGGAAACCCTGCAAAAGAATTGACTTGTCTCAGGTTCCTTTTTGGACTTTCCATTTATGGTGGAGACGATGTCTAACCACCACCAACTACCTCAATAACTGCTTCCTTGGGATTGGGAATGACTCGGTCAACTCTGCACTCTTGGGACATGGAAGCCTTCTCGCATTGCCACATGGATCGACTGAAATGGCTTAATGATAAGGCATGGAGGCCGGTGCGAAGACTAGGGCACATGGTTGGAAGTGGTGGGTGAGAGGTGACCAGGACGGGATGAGGGGAAACAATGAATGAGGAGGTGACGAGTCATGATTGGTCGAGGGAGGACGTGTTGCTTATGATGGAGCGATGCAGAAAGGAGAGGGACAGGTGTTAGAAGGCAAGACATTGAAACGAGGATGAGGTGGGCCAGGACGACGCTGAGTGGAGGTGAGATATGGAGTGGAAGGCAGGTGGCGGAGGATGAAAGGTGGAGGCAACAATGAGGAGAAGAAAAGGGGGGACCC
>SNQJ01S0009796.1:39247-65272 GCA_010110895.2 Picea sitchensis
GACTTAGGGTAAGTGGGTTTTTACTCCATTTCTTGCCATTTTTCACCAAAGGGGGTCGCCTATTAGGAAAAATACCCCCCTACATGTTTAGGTGCTAACATTAGGCTCCATGGGGGATAGAGTCATCCCTGTGATGCTCTAATGACTCATTTGCAGTTTTAGTGCCTTGTTGTTGGGCTATGGAGTCATTTATTAAGCCGAAAATAAACAAAAAAAATGATATTTACAAAAGCAGAGGAGCCGTCTGAGGCTCAAACAAAACATTTCTTCAGAAAATGCCCATTTACTGGGCCATTAAAAACTTCTTCTCCCTCCAAATCCCGCAACCTGTAAGTGTTGTTCAAGAATATTTCAAATATTTTGAAGGGTCCAATCCAGAGGGCATCAAACTTGCTGTGATTGCCCCTATCCTGCCTTGGTGCATCCCACTTAAGCACCAAATCTCCCAACTCGAATTCCTTCTTCCTGATCTTTCTGTCAAAGGATTGCTTGATCTTCTGCTGATGATTGTAAGCTCTGTCCATTACCTTCTCCCTGATCTACTGCACTTCCACCATTTGATGAATCCTTTTGACCATATGGTCCGGCTCTCCTTCATGATCCTCAAAGAATTTCGCTACAGGTAAAATGAGTTGGGTGGGAAAAACAACCTCCATCCCATAAACAAGTTGAAAAGGTGAGGTGCCCAGGGACTTCTTTGTTGTCACTCGATCGGCCCATAGAGCGAATTTGAGCTTTGAATCCCAGGCCCTCTTATTGTCTTCCAATAATATTTTAATGAGCTTAATTAGGCTTTTATTAGAAGATTCTGCTAGTCCATTTCCTTGAGGATAATAGGGAGTGGAGTGAATCAGTGAAATCTCAAACTGTTCACAGAACTTAACCAGAGGCTCAGACTTGAAAGAAGTAGCATTATCGGTGACAATTCTGTTGGGACAGCCAAATCTGGCTATGATGTCCTCCAGGAGGATGATAATTACCTTGTGTGAAGCACTCCTAGTGGGGACAACCTCTATCCACTTGGTGAAATAGTCCATTGCAATCAGGATCCATCTGTGTTGGCCACTTGAAGGAGGATGAATTTCTCCAATGAAGTACAACCCCCACTGTTGAAAGGGTGTTGAAGCTACTACAGGCTTTAGTGGCAGAGATTTGAGCTGCTGCTTTCCTGAGAACCTTTGGCATTTGATGCAAGCTCTGATTTCTCTGTAGACATCAGCGAATAAGGTGGGTCAGTAGTACCTAGCCCTGAGAATTTTGTGGGTTGTGGTCTTCTAGAAATGATACCCCCCACAAAGGTTGATGTGGAAATCAAACATAACTTTCTGGGCTTCCTGTGGGTTCGAACACCTTAGAAACACCCCTAGAGGGTCTCTCCAGTACAAGACATGGTCAATAAGGCAATACCTGACTGCCCTTAGCTTTAAATCTCTTGCCTTGATTTTTCCCATTCCACCAAGAGGCTTCAGCTCTTATAGAAAGTATAAAATGTCTCTGTACCAGGTGCATTCTGCTAGTGATAAGCCACTCTGAGAGATTTTGTTGGGCGAATCAACTTGTTAATTTCCTGAGCAAACATTGATGAAGCTAACCCCCAAGGCCTTGCAATTGGATTCAACCAGCAGCTTGGCTAAACCCTGCCCTTTAACCAACTTGGTGGACTTAATCTCTAGGTCAAACTCCAGGATCTTGGCAATCCATTTACCTCTTCTCCCATCTATGTTAGGTTGTATAAGGATGTCCTTCAAAGAGGTTGAAGGAACGTATGCAGTCACTCTTGAGTGCAAGACATAGACTCTGAAAGCTTTGAGAGCTTTCACCAAGGCATAGGCCTGCTTCTCCATGATCTCGTACTTGATTTCTGCATCTCTTAATTCCTTACTGAAGAAGGAAATAGGTTGCTCTCACCCTTTCTCATTTTTCTGCAATAAGACCGCTGCTACTGTATCAAAAGAAGCAAAAGAAAAAATTAGGAAATCCTTGGAATAATCAGGACTAATCAACATAGGTGCCTCAGTCAATGCCTTCTTTATTTGGACAAAAGATTCCCTGGGTTCAACAGTCCCCTTTACTTCATTTCCCTTTCTAATCATGGCTGTGATGTGTTTCACCACCTCAGTAAAATTTGAGATGAACCTCCTCAGAAAGTTAATCTTCCCTAAAAAGGCCTGGACTTCTTTTCTAGACCTGGGAAGTGACAGGGCCTGAATTGCCTCTACTCTGTTGGGATCAATTCTCACTCCTTCTACTAATACTATATGGCCTAACAACTTCCCCTCCTTCATAGCGAACAAATATTTCTTAGGGTTTAAGGAAAGGCCAAACCTCCGACACTTTAAGAAAACTTTCCTCAAGTGACATAAGTGCTCTTTATCTGACCTGGAGAAGACCATGATGTCATCTAGATAGATTACCACAAATTGATCTTTCTCCCCGATGAAGGCTATGTCCATGGCTTGCTGAAATGTTGCTCCTGCATTCATTAATCCAAAAGGCATCTTGGCATACATGAATGTGCCCCAAGGATAGGTGAAGGCCATTTTTTCTCTGTCCTCAGACATGATTGATATCTGATTATAGCCAGAAAAACCATCAATCATGGATATCCTATAGGCACCAGTTACCCTCTGCAATATGTGCTCCATGTTGGGCAAGGGATAGTTGTCTTTCTTTGAGCTCCTGTTCAAGTTCCTGAAATCAACAGAAAACCTGATTTCTCCACTTTTCTTCCTCACGGGAACCAAATTGGCCAACCACTCAGAATATATCAAGGGGACAATGATTTGGGCATCTAACAACTTCTTCACCTCTCTCTCCATGACAAGCAACAACATGGGGTTTATCTGTCTTAGATTTTTCCTAAATGGCTTAGCCTCTTCATTCAGTGGGATCTTGTGTTTGATGGCAGATGTGTCATATGTCTTAAGGTCTTCATAAGTCCATGCAAACACATAAAAAATTTCTCTTAATAACTCAGTATATTCGATCCTCTATTCTTGGGTCAGGCTGCTTGACAACTTGACAAACTTAGGCTCCTCCTATGTGCCAATGTTGCACTCAGCTGTATCAACATCTCCTCTTGAAATCCTACCCTTTACTACCACATCAGTCCCATTGAACAGTCTTTCTAAAGGGACTAGTCCCTTCGGAATATGATTGCTGGGCAACTGAACAATATGGTGATTAAGAATTTTATTTAAAAATACCTTAGGGTGAGGGTCACCTTCAGGATCAAGGTCCTGATCAATGTGCAATGCAGAAAATTCATTGACGGACTGAAGAAATTTTTCGATTTCAAGATCGTCTTCAAATACCTTCCAATGCTTGACATTGTCCAGGATGGATGGCCTATATCTTATCTTGACCCCATATTTGATCTTAGGCGGCAGAGGGATCTTGAACAAACTAGCTGAGATAACTAAGGAATCAACCAAAGCATTCTCCTCTCATGGAATAAAAGAAACATTGAAAGCCTAGAAGAAATTGTCAATCAGGTCCCATACCTCATTTCTGTAACTCTTGAGCCGAGGATGCTTAGCCAGATAAGCATTTCTAACTTGCTGGATTATCAATTCAACATCTTCGAACACTGCTATCTCCTTAATTCCCATTTCTTTTGCAACCCTCATACCCAGAACAAGAGCTTCATACTCTGCCACATTTTTGGTGGTTTCAAATTCCAGCTTGTATGACAGGGATATGGTCTCCTGACAAGGTGACATGAAAACCACTCCAGCGCCAGTGCCTACGCTAGAAGAAGCTCCATCAAAGAACATCTTCCAAATAGGGGTGGTTGGAGGAGGTATCTCATGATTAAAAATGGGCTGCTTTCTGATCTGTAAAGGAGCTTCAAGAGTCTCATTGATATGTAATAAACTAGACCCCAAATCAGTGTCAAGTGCAAAGATGGGATGATTGGTGGGGTTTTCTTCATCACTAACAATGTAGGCCAACTAAGCTTCTCTGTACAACCTCCCGTGTTCCCCTCCGAATACTGGAATGGTGGCATATGTGAGATCCATCTGCAATGTTCCTCCAAGTCTTTTAATCCAAGATCTTGACAACAACATGCCAAACTTGGGGGGAACATCAGCTACTACAATGTCCATGACCACGCTCTTCATTGGAAGTTGAAATAAAGAGACTACCAAGTCTTTGATGACTCCAAGACATTGCACCCTTCTTGAATCAAAAGAGTACAGATCATGATAATCCTTTGTCACTTCGAGTCCCAATTCTTCCATGACTATTTTGGGCATAAGGTTGTGGGAAGCTCCTGAATCCATGAGACAATTATGCAGCACCTTATCATGTATGTTCAGGGATGTGTAGAAGGGAGGGGATGAATCATCTCTGTCTTCTACCATGGGGCCTAGGACGACTACTGACTTTTCATCTTGAAGGTTTACTGAGTCTGTGGTAGGCTGGGGGGACTCGGATTGTAGCAGTTTGGAGAGGGATCTTTTGAAATCTTCATTTTTAACTAGCTTTGAGAGGGGTATGGGAATTCTAATCTTTTGAATTTCATGCTCAAAACTAAAGGAGGAAATAGGCTTAGGAGCTTCCCTTACCTCAGAGACAGGTTCTTTGGCTATTGGTGAAGTATTCTGAGTTTTCTTCTCTTTAGTAGTGACTGTTGCAGGTTTAGCAGGCTTTTCTGCTATGAGGGGCTTATCTTGGCCATCAAAATTCCCTTCTTTCTTCTTTGTCCTGAGATTGTATCTATTGGGAGTGTTTTTGGCCTTTTCCCCTTTACCCAACTCATTAACTTGACTATTCATAAGGGATTCATCATATATAGATTGAGTCAGATGGGGCAAAGGGAAGGTGTCTTCAATGCAGTGAATTTCAGGGTCGAGCTCATCTATCTCCTCTCCTTCCTCATGAGAAACTAGGATATTTTGGAGAGGGGTTTGAATCCTTTGATCCTCTCTGTCTTTGCTCCTTTGTTCCCTTGGAAAATCTTATGGCACATTGTTACCGAGCCTCCTGAAGCTTCTGTTATCAGCATTTTGGGGATTTATATACACGGGCTTCCATTCTAACTCCCACCTTTCTATTCTAGCTGAAAGCGATTTTAGCATTCTAGTTACCTCGTCCATCTGAAGGGGAAGGGGAGAGGAATTGGATGGGGAGGCTTCAGGTCTATTCCTAGATATGTCTCTATTAGCCTTATTCCTGAGTTGGTCAACAACCAATATGTTAGACTCTACTTCCATGGTTGCATCCTGCATGTGAGCCAGAGTAGTGGCTCTCCTTTCCCTCAACAGAAGGCAGAAATAGGGATCAAAAGTGCTAGAATAAGTGATCTTAGCAGAGGATTTTGAGGTCTTTATCTCAACGGGGATTTTATTATACATTTTATTGAATCTCTTGGAGAAGTCAGAGACAAACTCTCCTTCCTTTCTCTTCAAAGACCCAAACTATGTCATGTAATACATGAAGTCTTTTTTATCTCCCCATTGTCTCAAAAAGGCATTATCCAAAGCTTCAATCTCGTTGATAGATCTAGGAGGGAGGGCCCTAAACCACTTTCTAGCCTCGCCTTCAAGGCTATGGATGAAAATCCTCATCCATACATTTGCATGCATGATAACATGATCATCTGTAAAACTGTAAAAGGCTTCAAGGTGTTCTTCTACAGCTATGTCCCCTTCTCTTGTAAACTTGGGCAGCTGCTTAAGGTAGCCATCTGCTGGAAGGGCATTGAGAGGCTGAGGTAACACAAGGGGAGCATACCTAGCATCTATTATAGCCTCCATTCTGGTCATGGGGGGATTTGCTCCTGCCATCGGAATATTAGGTGGAGGAGAACTCAGAGGAGAAGGAGCTCGAACAGGGAATACTGGGAATGCACTACCAGTTGGAAGGGGAAACAATGGGGGATTCAGAGAGAAGGMTAAAGGGATTGAGTTAGCAGATGCTTCTCTCTATGCAACAACAACAGTAACAAGAGGAGGAGTGGTAAAGCTGGGAGTGGGGAAATMTTCTGTTGTCCTGGGTCTATGCCAAGGTACAACTTTAGGGRGGAGGGGAGTGAYAAGAATTTCTCCCTCCAGACCGGGAGGGGAAAACTCAGCAGGAACACTCCCGAAATTCAGAAAATGAGAAACTTCATAAACAGGTATGCTAGGAAGCTGAGAAGAAGAAAATGGAGTTTCTATAGAAAAAGATGGCAAATTACCTAGTTCAGTGGTGGAAGTTTCTCCTTGAGAGGTGTTCCCTTTTCTGATGATCACCTCCGGATCAGTTTCAAGCGTAGCTAGAGGCAGTTGTGGATGGGACCGTGCGTGTCTACCTCTGGAAGCCACAATTAACATAGCAGGGTCACCCCAGTGGAGTCGTCACAATGGAGTCGCCAGGTGCACAGTAGCAATATTCAAGGGCTCTGATGCCTGATGCACCTTYAGAATCARAGGCTCAATGTCGTTCAATCCCAGGAAAAATTTTCAACTTCGTCCCTAACAACAATGCTAGAAATGTTGGCATCAGAAGACACTCCTGGATTGTAGTAGGAGAAAAGCTCGATGCCCATCAGTTTATGTCATGATTTGTTAAAAGGAGGGTGATTGAATGGAAGTAAACTCAGAACAATATCGCTCACTCAGAAAAATGGGCTGGAACAACAAAGACATGTGAGGTCTTGATCTAACTTAAGCCAGTAAGTTTGCATAGTGGTGAGTAAGTGAAAGAAAAGAAGGGGGAAAAGTCTCAGATATGAGATCCTCTCAGACTAGAGAAACTTCAAAGTAAACCTCAAACATTGCGGAACTAATACAATCAAACATACATCATATAGTTACAGCAACACCCGACTGGATCATCCATGCCTGGGCTCTTAAGATTCAGAAGAAAAAGAAAAGGAGGAGGATGGCCGCCATTAAACAAGAAATCTCAAAACATCAGTCTATATCTAGAGAACCAGAGGCTTTGTTAAAGATTTACAGTTGGGAGTTTAGCTCTACCATCAATAGATTACAAAATGGCCAAAATTACCTACATATATCCGAAACCAATAACAGTAGCAAAACCAAGACTTATCATTAAAAACATTACTTCTGCATGTTTACTAGTAGCCTACACCTGCAGTCTCTGGAAAGTCATGTGCTCGTGTCAAATGCAATCAGACTTCTGGCAACCCTACAAAATAATTGACTCGTCTCAGGTTCCTTTCTGAACTTTCCATTTATGGTGGAGATGATGTTTAACCACTGCCAACTACCTCAATAACTGCTTCCTTGGGATTGGGAACGACCCGGTCAACTCTGCACTCTTGGGACGTGGAAGCCTTCTCGCGCTGCCACCTGGATTGACTGAAATGGCTTAATGATAAGGCATGGAGGCTGGTACGAAGACTGGGGCACATGGTTGGAAGTGGTGGGTGAGCGATGACCAGACAGGGATGAGGGGAAACAACGAATGAGGAGGTGACGGGTCATGATTGGTCGAGGGAGGATGTGTTGCTTATGAAATAGTGATGCAGAAAGGAGAGTGACAAGTGTTAGAAGGAAATACGTTGAAATGGGGATGAGGTGGGCCAGGACGACGTTGAGTGGAGGTGAGATATGGAGTGGAAGGCAGGTGGCGGAGGATGAAAGGTGGAGGCAATAGTGAGGAGAAGAAAAGGGGGGACCCGCTTTAAGCCACCAATTCTGGACCCCCCCCCCTTATTAAAGGTAGGTAAGCAAAGGGGGTCTGGAATCCAACCTCGATCATAGATCCGGGCTCCCAGATCCAAGCCGTTGAGAGATGCACGCCCAATTCTAGACCCTCCCCTCCGCTTTAAAGGTAGAGTGGCGAGGGGGCTCTGGAATCCAATTCTGACCGTAGGTTTGGGCACACAGAGTCTGGCCGCCCAGATTTGCCTGTTGTTTAGCGAAATGTGCATTGTGCCCCAAACTTAGGGTAAGTGGGTTTTTACTCCACTTCTTGCCATTTTTTGCCAAAGGGGGTCGCCTATTAGGAAAAATACCCCCCTACATGTTTAGGTGCTAACAGGTTCCATCTGGGGATTGCATCTCCTTGTGAGGCGTGGAAGAACAGTAGACCAAGTGCCTTTATTGGGTAAATGGAGTCATTATTTCATTTATGGGAAACACCTTTGGGAAAAAATCATATAGAGAAAAATTGAACTTCAACCGAATCTCATAAAACCTTCAAAACACATTTAATTATTGATCTCAAGTTAGGCTCTTAAGAGTTTCCTTTTCCTGAAACTAAGTTTGGATTTGCTTAAGATAATCAAAACAACTTTAACTGGAATATCAGACTTTGGTCGATTTCGTTCGCATCAAGGTTAAGTAATTTTTACAATTTATTTAGGGAATCCCTTGTCAGTTTAGAATGTAAATATAACCGGAAAGAGAAATAGATACCCGAGTATGTTTATGCATGTATGACAACCTTACAGATATCATAGATATTGCTTCACTATTAGCGAGCCTGTTCAATACCTCGGTGAAGTTATGTACGTCTCCCATTGAATTTCCTTTCACCACTTCAATTAACATTTTTGCATTTTATTGAGATTAGGGCAATCATTACATGAATTTACTTTCATCATATTTTTGGACAAAATGGGGGCAATCAATTTACAAATTTCCTTTCACCATTTGTCTTGGACTAGATGGGGGCAATCATTTTATGAATTTCCTTTCACCATCTGTCTTATATTTGTTTATAATTTTGAAGTGGGGGAAATCAATTTGTATGTATCATACAAGGGATTATATCTTCTTAAGATTTGACAATGAAGGTCCCAATTTTTTTTTATTGTACTTTGAACTAAATATCTCTCAATCTTCAATACATCTTCTCCTATAGGGAATATCTTATGGGGAGTTTTTATTTTCCAAGGATTGGCCTTGAGCGAACTAATCAGTTAAAATCTGTTAGAAGAGCTGAAGTTATCAAGATTAGCCTAGACATACTTTCTTTCAGTTAAAATCAGAGGAACATAAATATTTTCACCTAATCTTGTTTTGAGGATATGTTTTTAAGTTTTCAGAGTCAAGGCAAAATACTTTCTTTCTATGAAGACTTAAGGCCAGGTAATGAAAATCTGAATAGAGTAAAAGCTCGAAGATAGGAAAAATGAAACAGAATGAGGACTTAGAGGGTCTGACGTAACATAATCTCATTTCCACACAAGTTCACTTCGTGATTATCAAGCTTCTCTTTTTTAAGCCCTTTTTTATTCTTCTTTTCTTTTCTTTTTATTTCATTTTTGTTTTATTTTCATTCGATTCAGATAAGGCTTCAGAATTAATCTTCAGATTTATACTTTTCTGATCTTTGATCAGATGACTATATTTACAGGAGTAGAACCTCATTTATGTCGATAATATTTCTTTAGAATCCTAGCTTGAACACTAAGTATAGAAATTCATATCTCGGATTTGATTTATATTTTCAATCAAACCAATTATTAATTCATCACCTGTTTAAGAGAAAGCAAATGTTTTGAAAGTTGAGCATTGGATTTCGGTACCTCCTCATTTCTCATATGATAGTAAGTATTCTGCACAGGACCAAGATAGAAAAAAATAGAGAATTCCGTAGAATATAAATGATATGTAGTACAAATATTTTATATTTTTCTTTTCTGACATCGAGTAAGACTAGGTTTATTTACAACGAAAAAGTAAAATTTAGATAATTTACGAAAGAAAATGAAATTGCAAATTGAAACAAGAAACCAAAACCGGTATATAAAATGGTAATGTGAAACATGATTATTGCATAAAATGTTTTAGATAGCGCCCATTGATAGGGGTGTCAAAAGTTTTTCCATCAAGATTTTCCAGTAGGAAGGAATTCTTTCCCTCTGTACCTGCAATCCTGAATGGTATGAACCAGAGATGATCGAACTTGTCATGTTTTCCTACATCTTCTTTTTTAGCATCCCACTTTAAAACTAGATCACCAGGAAGAAAATACTTGTCTTTCATTTTTTTATCGAAAAGGGATTTCATATTATCTTGGTTTTTTTGAAGTCTGTCATCTACTTCGGCCCTATTTTGTTGGACTTCGATTATCTGGTTTATCCTCCTCATAACATCATTTGGCTCCTCCTTTGTGCCTTTCGACAACTTCATCATAGTAAGAGAGAGATTGATAGGAATGACAATGTCAGTACCATAAACCATTTGGAAAGGGGACATACCTATTGATTTCTTGGTGTTGATTCGGTTCGCCCATAAGGCATACTTCATGTGAACGTGCCAAGCCTTCTTATTTTCCATCAACACTTTTTTTATTATATTCATTAGGCTCTTGTTGGATGATTCGGCCAACCCATTTGCCTGAGGATAATATGTTGTGGAATGCCCTAGCACAATGTTATATTTTTGACAAAAATTTACCATTGCCATAGATTTTAAATCTTGGGTGTTGTCTTTGACTATTTTTCGAGGGAAACCAAATCTCGATAGTATGTTCTCTTCCAATAAGTTTATTACTACCGAATCAGTAGCATTACGAGTTGGAATAACCTCTACCCATTTCGTGAAGTAATCTGTAGCAGTTAAAATCCATTTATGTTAGGCACTTGACTGTGGGTGGATTTCACTGATGAAGTCCAGACCCCATTGTTGAAAAGGAGCTTCTTCTTTGACTGGAATTAAAGGTAGTGCTGGGAGATTTTTCTTACCAGAGACAGTTGGCAAGGGTTTTAGGCTCTGACCTTGGCATTCACATCAGTAAATAAATTTGGCCAATAATATCCGACTCTTAAAATATTGTAGTTCATTGCCCTCCAGGTGTGATGTCCTCCACATGATCCTTCATGAATTTCATTTATGACATTCTTTGTTTCAGGTTCTGTGAAACAACGTAACAAGAAACCTAGAGGATCCTTCGAGTACAGTTGGCCTTTAATAATACAATACTTAACTGTGTGTAGCTTCAACGTTCTCATTTTGTATGGAGTCATGTCACTCGGGCACTGAAGGGTAAGGGGGTGTGAAACAATATCGCGATACCAATCAGAGGAAGAAAATTTATCTCTGATCTATATTGTAGGGGTTTGATCATCAAGTTCCTCTATATATGGGATATATCCATGTGATTCTAGGTGATTTATCTCGAGTACCTTGAAATTTGATTCTGCAAACAATTTCTCCAGGCCCTGACCTTTGACTAGCTTGGTCAATTTTACTTCTAGATCGAACTGCAGAATTTTAGCTAACCATCTAACTCTCCTACCATTACTTTCCGGTTGTACCAATATATCTTTGACAGAGCTTGTTGACACATAAGCGATTATTTTGGAATGCAGTACATATGTCCTGAAATATTTGAGAGATTCCATTGCGTAATCTTGTTTTTCCAGTATATCATATTTTAATTCGGTGTCCCTGAGACTTTTACTGAAAAAGGCTATCAGTTGCTCTAAACCTTCTCCATTTTTTTGCAAGAGTACCGCTGCAATAGTATGTTCAGATGCGAAAGAAAATATCAGGAATCCATTAGTATAGTCTAGACTAGCTAACACTGGCGCTTCTCTTATAGATTTCTTAACCCGCTCGAATGATGCCTTTTCTTCAGTGGTCCATTTCATTTCACTGTCTTTCTTCAACATAACTGTAATTAGTTTAACAATTTCAATGAAGTTAGGGATAAATCTTCTCAAAAAATTTATCTTCCCTAAAAAAGACTGGATTTCTTTCTTATTTCTAGGAATGTTTATCGTGTCAATAGCCTCGAATCGCTTAGGTTCGACCTTGATTCCATCCTTAGAAACTATATGACCCAAAAGATTTCCTTATTGCATAGMAAAATGTGACTTCTTAGGGTTAAGAGACAAACCAAATTTTCTGCATTTCTCGAAGGTTTGTTTGAGATGAACCAGATGTTCTGCATCAGAATTGGAGAAGATGGTTAGATCATCCAAGTAAATAATGACAAATTTATTTCTCTCACAAATGAAATCTATATCCATMKCTCTTTGGAAATTAGCCCCTGCGTTCATCAAACCAAATGGACTTTTATCATACATGAAATTTCCCCACGGAGTGGTAAATGCAATATTTTCTTTATCATCTTCGTGGACAACAATTTGGTTGTATCCGGAAAAACCATCAATCATAGACATTATGTTATCTCCAACTACTTTTTCTAGGACATGATCCATTTTTGGCAGAGGGTAGTTGTCTTTGAGGGATGAACGGTTTAAATTCTTGAAATCTACACAAAGCCTTATTTCTCCACTTTTCTTCTTGAGGGGTACCAAATTTGCCACCCATTTGGAATACCTGAGTGGGATGATAATTTTTGTGTCGAGACACTTCTTGACTTCCCTTTCTATTACCGATAATAGGATAGGATTTATCTCTCTCAACTTATTCTTGAAAGGTTTGATACCATGCTTCAAAGGAATCTTATGTTCAATTAAAGAGGTATCGTAAGTTTTTAGATCATCATAGGACAATGCAAAGAGGTATTTATACTATTTAAGAAACTCGATGTATTTATTCTTCACTTGGGATGGAAGGTACTTAGATATCTTGACCAGTTTAGGATCCTCTTTAGTTCCTATATTACAGTCTTCAACCTCTTCGGGCTGAGGTCGTAAGGTAGATTTTAAGGGTATGTCATCTTGGTCAAACAATATCTCTAAGGGTATCAGACCTGTGGGGATTTGATTGTTCTTAAGCACAAGAATCCAGTGATTTGCGATCTTATCCTAGAAATTTTCAAGATATTCACCTTCCTGTAGGATCCAGATAGGATCGTTTTGATTTTCCTAATCTATATGAGTCTCAGAGAACTCGTTAACCATTTCCAAGAAATGTTTAATTTGCTCGTCATCTTCAAATACTTGCCAGTGCTAAACGTTATTTGGGATTGAAGGTCTCTGTCTCATTTCGATATGATACTTCAGTTTTAGGACAGTAGGTGGTAAAAACGTTGAAGATTATTTGGCTAAAGAGTCTGCCTGTTGATTTTCCATTCTGGGAATATAGTGAATGTTAAAGGACGAGAAGAAATTTTCTATCAAATCCCTGGCACAATTTACATATGACCTTAGCCTTGGATGTTTAGCTTGATATTTCTACTTTATTTGTTTCACAATAAGCTCTGCATCACCATAAACTATTATATGTTCAATTTTTAGCTTTGTGGCAGCCTCTAATCCTAAGACTGGAGCTTCATACTCATAGACATTATTTGTATAATCAATTTCCCACTGTAATCTATATGAAAAGGGGATAACGTACTCCTCTCATGGCACTACAAATAACACTCTAGCCCCTGCCCCTTCACAGGACAATGCACCATCAAATTTTTTTTTCCATACTCTGTTATTTACATTTTTCTTTGTTTTTTCTATTTTTTTATTTTCTTCTTCTGTACATTCTTCAAAATCATCATCTATTGATAAAATACAATTTCCTAAATCCTGATCGGAAACATAGATTGGTAATTGTTTGGGCTTTGGGGGTCACTTACAGTATATGCCAATCTAGTCTCTCTGTATAGTCGATTAAATTGTCCACCGAAAATCGGGATCATAGCGTAATTCATGTCCAGTTGAAGTGAGCCTCCTAATTTTGCGCCCCAAGAACTGGATAAAAGCATGTCATACTTGGAAGGGACGTTAGCAACGACTAGATCGATAAGGATACTTTTTACAGGGACATGTGCAAGATTTACTACCAAATATTTGATCATGCAAAGACACTTAACCTTTCTGGAATCAAACGAGTATAAGTCTTGATAAGGTCTAGTGATTTCAAGGCCCGATTTTTCCATGATAATTTTAGGCATTAAATTGTGAGAGGCCCCAGAATCTAACATGCAATTGTGAAGTAAGTGGTCATGCACAATTAATGTAATATAAAATGGAGAAAAAAAATCCTTAGTATTTTCGATGTGTGGAACAAACATAATCGTAGGTTTTTCATCTTGTAGATTTATCACACCTGCGTGACATTCAACATCAATTTTTTTTATCATTTTAGCAATCGGTTTTTTATAAATTGGATTCTTGGCAAGCTCAACCAGGGGCATGGGGATTTTAATTTTATTTAGTTCATTTTCTAAACTGAAACCTCTAGTTGTTCTTTTAATTTCTCTAGTTGGAGCTTGTGCTTCAATATTCTCTGTTTTCTTAGTTTGTGTTGCTTTTGTTTCAACTATTTTGGTTCGGGCAGCTTGTGTTTCAACTAACAGTTTAGTAACAACTTCCTCATTCTCTTTATTTCTCTATAAAATCTTCTTTGGTGGAACACTTGTAGGGTTTGTTTCTCTGGGCCTTAAATTGTACTTTTGTTGAAGTTCGTCCATTATGGAGTCGACGATTCCTTGATATGAAGACTCTCCCAGATTATTTATACTTTCCTCATCATTAAATGTGGGTTCTAGGTCTAGAGACTTTTCATGATCCTGTCTAGTTAAATGAGGCTCCTGGTTTTCATCACTAAGGTTGTTTAGATCCTCTTCTAACCCCTCATAATTTTTCATATCATCCCTTTGCATAAAAAAATTCGTTTTAAAAGGAGCTTGGATTTTTTTTATCTTTTTTTTTCACTTGTCTTTGTTGCATCTATGTTTTAGGATTTATCCTGAATTTATTTCTATCAAATGGATCAGGTTTTTCTTGATCTAGTTCCATTCTAGATATTTTGTTTGAGAAATATTTGATTATCTTAGCCATCTCATCCATTTTTTCTTCAACAGACTTCTCAGATTCTGAGGGTCCTGCTTGTTCCCTGAAACATTTAGGTTCTTTGGTTCCTGCCTCAACCTTGGATTTTGATTTACTAGATGCCATCATATTTGATTCGATTTCTATGGGATCGTCTTGAATTCCTTCCAGAGTGGCAGACCTTCTTTCTCTTAAGAGTAGGGAAAAGTTGGGTTCAAAAGCCCCTGCGAAGGTTACCTTTATCGTAGGTTGAGAGGGTTTAACTTCAGCTGGGATCTTATGGTATAGTTTTTTGAACCTTTGAGTAAATTCGAGAATCAACTCAGAGTTCCTTTTTCTTAGAGCCCCGAATTCATTCAAATAATACAAATGATCTTTCTTTTATCCCCACTGTCTTAAAAATGCGTTTTCTAGATCATCATATGACCGTAGGGATCCTACCGGAAGTCCTCGAAACCAGGTTCTTACCTGTCCTTCAAAATTTTGTACTAAAATGCTTCAATAAACATCCTCATGCTCAATGCCGATGAAGTCAACAAAATGATCAAAAAAGGTTATATGATCAGTTGCAGTTAAATCTCCTTCTCCCACAAACTTCGATAAGTTTTTCATATAATTTTCAGGTAAATCATGAAGGAAGACAGGGAGGACCAAGGGAGTGTATATGGAAGCTACCTTGGAAAAAATTATAGGGGGTGGGGGTTGTCCTTGACCTTGTCCACCTGCTTCTCCACCCCCAACACCACCTCCTCCAACAACAACCATTGGAAGCTTAGGGGACGGACTTTGGGAAAAAATAGGGTTTTCAAAAACTTTGAGGGACTGAAGTGATGACCTTTCAACTTCTTCGGGATGTGGTGAAGGAAATTCTGGAAAAAGGTCGTTAGGAGATGAAAATTATGGAAGAGGAGGAAAAGGGAAATGTGGACTGGTTTCCTCAAACTTACAATATGTGTAAATAGGTGAATCGATAGGGGACGAATCAGGGTATAAAATATGTTCTTCAGGGTTTCGGAGAACTGGGAATTTTACTCCTGGCAAGGATGAGGTAGACAAAATATTAATGACACTGGGTATAGAGAGGGATCTTTCGTTCTAACCTTTAGGAATATTAGTCGAGTCAATCTCAGTTTTTGTTTTGGACACAATTTCCTTTGGGTTCTCAAACCTAACCTCGGGTTTACTATTTGACGCCTCCGCAGAGGGTGCTTGTTTGAAATTCTCTTCAGGGGTTGATTCTTCATTGGGAACATTAGTATTGACTTGCACAAATTTAGGTTAGTATATTTTACTTGCTGATGTGGTAGTCGATTTGAGGTATCCCTTTGGTTTCAATAACCTTTCGGGATCTGATACAAGTGTGGTTTGCTTATCATCTGGGTTCTTTCTGGTATTATTTTGACCAGATGCTAGTTTATTTGTGGTGGAGTTGCCAAGTGAAAGATAAAAATAGACTTACTTGTGTATTCAATATTTGTTCACTATCAAAGATAAAATCTTACCTTGTTGTTTTCCCAGGGAAAAATAACTTCGTTTCTTCGTCCCCGACAATGACGCCAAAAATATGTTGTTCCTAAGATTAAACTTAAGGCTCAAAGAGTAATGTCAGGCATCAGGAAAGTTTAAGAGAGTGTTTTTTTTCAAAGTGCTTTTTCTACCTTAGTTATATGAGAAAAATTCCTTAAATGAAATTAACAGTATGGAAACACAGAGGTCGTACTTTGTGTCTGAGTCAAAATCGTAATATTGAAGGGTGTGAGAGAAAAATACAAAACTATAAAACAAAGAAAGGAATCAATTGTTGAAGAGTCTCACCATGTTGCAGTGTAAGAAAATAGATGGTGTAACCTTGAATAAAGTATAAGATACAGTAATCCACACAGCTCGCAGGTCTTGATTTACTCACAGTAAATGCAGAGGAAAAACTGCTTACTTAACAAATTACTGATGAAATATGATTACAGTAGTTGTTGTACTAAATTGAAATCAAACATTTATCAAGGAATTTCATAAAGAAATGCTGAGATATGGAAAAACAGAAGAAACACATAACCCAAACTAAATAAAATTTGGAATCTATGTATGGACTTGTATTAATACTCAATAAGGAGAGTTTTCTCTATTAAAATTGGCAAAAATAAGCCATTAATAGATCTTCAATCTATGTATTTATACAAAACTGTCACAACTCAAAATGGTTGGACTTTCATAATTTAAAATAGAAAATATGTGAAATAAGGAAACATAACATAGAAAATGATGGATTTCATTAGCAATCTCTTCGTCACTGGCCAAAACGTTTCCTCTTTTCTCATTCCTTTAGGCCAGATATATCTGTCATTTGATCTTCTTCATACTTTAGCACAACGTCCTGGTCATCATAGCTTTGTTTCCATTTGTACCTTCAGCTATATCTAGTAATGCAATGTCACTTTCTTACTTTCTTTCGGATGTGCTTGTTTTCCCATATTCAATACATTGGATGCATTTACTCATTAATTTCACCACCAACCTTGAAGGCTTGATTGCTTCATTCGCCTCGAAAGTGTATAAATTCCTCTCTACCTGAGGCAATTTTTATTTTATCCTTTTCGCTCCTTGAGATATGACCTGTAATCGCAAGCTTGGGTTTACTATCCATTTATTTATTTGAAGGAGATCAATCTGGTTCATTTTCCGAATTGTCGTCAGAGCTTCTTCTTTGCTTGTTCTAGAATTATGCTGGTTCTTTGCTATATCAATTTGACCTAGGGATTCAGAGATAGCATTCCCTTCAAAATCAATTAGTCCTTTGTCTAGTAATGACAACGCTTCTAGATAGGCTTCATTTACCTCTCTAGAATTTTTTTTGCTTTATGCAAGATTTGTTTCCCAGGACTTTAAAGCTATATCACCTCTTATTTGTTCAGAAAGAGAAAGTTGAGGAACATCTGAGACATCATCCTTTGGTACCAATAAGACAACCTCTTGAAACTTAACTCTAGTTGAGCGAGCTTCTCTTTCTTTGATGTAGATGTCTTTCAGAGAAAGATCTACTCCCTGTTAGCAATTTTAGATGGCATCCACCTTCATAAAAATATCCAGCTTGGACTTTTCCAGTTTTTCATTTATTCCCATTGTTTAAGTCTTTAAAGCTAAAATATCCACTGAGGTACCTTCAGTCAACTCCAACTTAGTTTGCAATTGTTTTATTAGTTCAACATGTTGGGTGATCAGTCCGTGATTGAACTGTGAATTCCTTTGGAGCTCATCAAAGTTGGCCCAGAGTTGTTGAATTTGTTGTTTATCATTTGCTCTGATCTGCTCGAAGTCTCAACTCATTTTTTTCTAGACAGTCTGCTCAGTTCTGTGTATTTTATTTTGAAGTTTCTCTACCAACAGGATCTTTTGTTGCAGTTGTTCGACCAAATTTTCCACAAAACCATTCATTAGCAGTGGTGAAAGCGCCCAACGAATCTGCAACTTCCTTTGCAAATTTTGTATTATCTTGGCTATGTCCATCGTACACCATTCTTTTCCTTTTGATTATCGCTCCTTATTTCTGATGTGTTTCTTATTTGACGATGGCCCTCCTTTTCTTGTTGAAGAAGAAGTTCGAAGTGTTGGTTGTGGAGCCTGATTATCTTCCTGATTCAGAGGTCCTTGCTTTCAGCCGTGTTTATACCCCATGAAGTATTTACACCCCAGAAGTATGTACACTCTTCCACGCGCTTGGGGAGTGCAGAGGTACCTGCGGGGAGTCCATCCCGTGAGACAGCAGACTGAGAAGTGAAGCCCCATCCTGCCGTATAGAAGTATATTGTAATTTCATTTGTAAAATCTAGACCGTTCATTATAAAGATTGTGAGATCTAACCGGTAGAGATTATGTTAGGGTTTTTTTTTTTTTTTTTTTTTTTTTTTTTTTTGAGGGAAATGTATTGCGGTTATAGTTGATGGTGAATATTGTATTGAGAGGAGGAGGCTGTGAGAGAAAGAAGAGGGGGCATTACGATTAGGTTTGTTGTAGGTTGTATCCCTTCATTTCTTTGGATAATAATAAAAGGAAGGACGGCAATTTCTCTGCGGTGGATGTAGCCCAAAGATTGGGTGAACCACGTAAATGCGTGTCTCTCTTGTATTGTGGTAATGCTTGTGTTTTGTTTACGCATTTGTTTTATTTTATTGCTCCATGATCACATTTTTCTAACAACTGATATGAGATAAAAGATGGTAACCTAAATTAGGAAAAGAGGGTTCACAGTTGAGTGGGAACAATGTAATGGAAGATGGAAAGTTTAGAGACGAGAAATTTAACGGCAAACTATAGGTTATGGAGATGCAGATGGAGGCTATTTATATCGAGGAAAGGATCTATTCCTACCATTGAGTGGAGTAGCAAAAGGCGGTGGCCATGAAGGGCGAAGAATGGGAGATTCTTGACAAAAAGTCTCTAGGAGCGATCTCTTGGTGAGCTTTGTGTCAGTGGCTCAATATTCAGAAAGAAAGACAACGAAAGGATTTGATGGATCACATTGTAGGTGTATGAAAAACCCTGTTGACATGAATAAGGTATTTCTAATGAGAGGTTATTTAATATGAAGATACTAGAAGATTAGATTACATTTCTTGAGATCATTTAAGCTAGAATTTATCTGATTCACTAATCAACTAAGTTACGTAAGAGTGGACTTTATTGATAGCGTTAGGAGCTCTTCTAATCTTATTGCTCATTGCGAGGGAAAGTTGGAATAGCTTGAGTCATGAGATTTGTAAGTAACTTCATCTGGTTCAAATACTTTAAAATTTGATGATATTGTTGATGTTATCCTTAGCGAAGAAATGAGATGGAAAATCACGGTGAGACATATGTTAATGCATTGAACATGGAGAGCGAGGGAAGACAAAAGGATAGAGGAAGGGCTCGGGAAACCCATGGGGAATTCTAGGAAGGCGGAATCAAATCCGGACTTGGAAAGATAGAGTGGTATTGGAATTATGGGAAGAAAGGACATCACAGAAAGAGCTTGGACTCAAAGAAACAAAGAGATGGACATCCCGGAGAAATCGGGGAAGCAAATGTAGCAATTGATGTGTTACAAGATGCTTTGATCCTTTCTGTAGATAATGGCCCCAGATCTTAGGTAGTAGATTGAAGCTTCATTATCATTACCACACGATAGAGAAACATTTTCTAGATTATGTTCAAGGTGATTTTTGTTGAGTTCAATTGGGTGATAATAGACCATACAAAGGTATTTGGAATGGGAAATGTAAAAATAAAAGCAACGAAATGGAAACCAATGGTTGTTGAAAGGAGTAAAACATGTTCAGATTTAGGCAAAATCTGATTTCAACAGTGCAGTTAGCAAGTGAAGGTTTTATATCCATATTCTGAGGATAAGGCGGTGGAAGGTCATCAAAGGATCATTGGTGATAGCGAAAGGAGAGAAGGTAGGTACATTGTATCTATGTATTAGTATACTGACTCTTCTATATCTTTAGCTTCTGAGAGTCGGATACAACACTATGGCATCATAGAGAACAGGACACATGAGTGAGAAGGGTATCACGAGATCCTTCACAAAGAAATTTATTGCAGATCTTAAACAAATTGATTTGGACTTACATGAGCATTGTGTTTATGGAAAACAAAAGAGAGTAAGATTTCTCGAGTTGGAAAGAAAGAAGAATGAAAGGTTAGAGCTTGTGCATACGGATGTATAGGGACCAGGCTGGTATCATCTCTTAGTGGCTCTCATTATTATATTACTTTTATTATTGATGCAACTCGAAAAACTTAGGTTTATTTCATTAAACAAAAATATCCATCCATCCGGCCCATCCGGTCCATTTCCATCCATCCATGTCCATTCCTCCATTCCATCCTTCCGTCCATCCATCCATCCTCCATGTCCATCCTTCCATTCCATTTCCATTCCATTCCATTCCATCCATCCTCCTGTCCGTCCCATCCTTCCATCCTCCTCCATCCATCCATCCTTTCCATTCCATTTCCATCCATCCATCCATCCGTCCATTCCTTCCTTCCATTCCATTCCATTCCTTCCATTCCATCCATTCCTTCCTTCCTCCTTTCCATTCCATCCGTCCATCCATCCGGTCATCCACTGTCCATCCATCCACTGTCCATCCATTCCATCCATCCATCCATCCAGATTCACGATTAAGGTTTGTTGTAAGGTTGTATCCCTTCATTTCTTTGGATAATAATAAAAGGAAGGGATACAGAGATTTCTCTTTGGTGGGCATTAGCCTGCTTGGAGTGAACCATGTAAATCTGTGTCTCTCTTATATTGTGTGTCTTCGTGTTTTGTTTTGCATTTGTTTTTATTTTATTGCTTTCTGATCATTTTTTTCTAACGAGAAGGAGGCATCTTGAGGAGAAATTGAGGTAATATCACCTATAAAAAGACTTGAACTAGGATTTTTGGAAACTTCAAAGCGGTGCCAATGAAGTAATAGGAATTTACCTATCTCCGTGGGAATGATTATTGCCACCATTGGTATGGGAAAATGAGATTTGGTGTAGAAGGAGAAGTATATTTCCCTTGCTTTAGGAAACATTTGAGATGAGTCGTTGCTTGAGGGCCTAATGGACCTGATATTAGATCTTTCAATTCCTGCATTAAAACCTCGATGTTCTTTGGGTTTTCCTCAGTATCTTGTTTACTTGAGCTCCCTATCTCAAAACCCAGAGGTACAATTTCTTATGTAGATGAAAAGTAGCTGTCGATTCTCCCTGTAGTACTTTTAGAAAGTTGTTTCGTCTTTGCCTTTGAAAACTGAAGAAATTGGCATGTTGATCTAGGGAAAAGGATTGGACTCTATTCAATACTTCCTCATAATACCTGAATCCCCTGAATATTTCTACCATCATGTGGGGAGTTTCCGTGCACATATCTCTTCAGGTTTTATTGAGCGGAGTGGTTTCCACGATTTTTATGGAATTAATTACCCTTTAAACTCAATTTCAACCAACTTGAAATCCTCCAGAGCTACAACCTCCACTTTGGAAGTCTAATAATGAAAACATACCAACACGGAGGAAGGTAAGTATACCTTTCTTGGTACATTTGTTGGCTCCTTGTTGATTGCTTACATCAGCATTTTATAAGCTACTTCTTGGCATACTAGTCAGTCTGGTAAAAAAATTGGGAGATCATGGGGAGGGACTGAGCATTTGAAAACCCTGATGTAAGAGAAATTCTCATCGATGAACCAATCTTCTATTTTCCCAGTAAGAGAAATTCTCATCGATGAACCAATCTTCTATTTTTCCCAGATTTCCCATGATTCTATCTGAAATTTGAAGAGGTGCAAAACCATATAAAGCTATATGAACGGGCACCACTACATGGTGGTAGATTTCGTAGAAGAAATCTTTGTCCTTGT
This sequence comes from Picea sitchensis, assembly GCA_010110895.2. Classification (NCBI taxonomy): domain Eukaryota; kingdom Viridiplantae; phylum Streptophyta; class Pinopsida; order Pinales; family Pinaceae; genus Picea; species Picea sitchensis. The sequence continues at coordinate 61,292 of SNQJ01S0009796.1, forward strand.
CTTCCCACATTGTTGTGAGGGAAATCTAATGGCCGAAATACATTACCAATATTTACTGATGTGTCGAACGATTGAGCCCAAGGATCAGGAATCGAGAGGTGTCGTCTACAAAATAACAAATGTCTCACCGAGGTGGTCATACACATGCTCGGGATAAAATAGAATCATGGTTACCAATCAAATACACTGTAGATCCATGTCATATAACTATATAAAGAGTATCTGTGAATAATACACAACAGAGATACATCTCGAAATCGAAAAGATATACATATAGAGTATCCATCTTCTAGAAGATGATACAGCCTGATGGTTGGAGATGAGATCTTCAGAGCTCGAGCAACAACTTCAAAATCTTCAAAACTCGGGTAGGAGTGTAATATGAGTGTACGACTGCACTACCCGAGGTCTTTGATGGCTCATCATTCATGGACTTGATAATCTTGAGGATAAGACTAAAGGCTTCAGTGATTTCGAACAAGGACTTGATTGGATGTTCAGGATGGCAGGGTATGAGGACAAGAGACATATTGCAGAGGGTCCGACTCAGGCTTGGTGACAAAATTCCCTTGGATAATATCATGACAAATGATGAGACTCAGGCAGCATGGCATTAATCATAATTCTACGAAGCAGGAGGCAACACAAACTCTCCATAGGTTTGGAAGGATAACCAAACAGTGGAGGACACAACTCTATATAGCGATAAAAATCTTCCTAAGGTCGTACTACCTCCCATATTCTGATGAACAAATGGACATATATTCTTTATCCAAGGGAGACTCATTATGCTGCCAATAAAGAAAATACTTTTCCCTTCCTCTTTTTGGGGTATATTTGATTTTTTTGTTCTTTTCAATAATTGTGCAAAAGAATAAAGGAATATTACGTTACAAAGGAGGAACGAGTGTTGCAAACATACAAGCTCAAGGCACAAGGACAAGACTGATGTTCTAGTAGAATGATACTCAGGAAAAATCCTCCGAGGGCCAAAGGTGTTAAGACGCAGAAGCAAATTGTTACAAGGCTGGCGTATAAGGTATGCAAACGTGGTTAATAAAACACACAATGGTAACGTCCTTTGATGTAAGTTTAATGAGCCCAAAGAATGTAAGATCGGTGGTTTTTCATATTTAGAGAGTCCGAAAAAACATAAAAGGAGACTCCATTGGGGTACCTTTTTTGAATATAGTCTAGTCGGTTCGAAAAAGGGGTAAACTAGCACTGATAAGACGTTGATTCAAAACCATTTTAACGAGTGTGACAAGGACAAGATCGCTCAGCTATTTTTTCATTTTTAAGGAGTCTGAAAAAAACTTAACTATGGACTCCGTCAGGAATGTTCTTCTGGACCAATTTAACGAGTGTGAAAGAATAAGGTCACTCGACAATGTTTTCAATTTTAGGGAGTCTGAAAAGAGCTTAACTATGGACTCCGTGGGGGTTCCTTCTTTGTAATTTTAGTCCCTCAGGCCTGAAAAAGAGATAAATTTATACCTGAGAGTACTCTTCTATAGAGCTGAAGTTCCATAGAGTATTCCTGTGTTCATACAGTTGACCGTCCGGACCGAAAAAGGGGTAAACTACCGCTGGACAAACATGGCTTCAAATTTTAGTTTAACGAGCATGAAAGGCCACAAGATCGCTTGACAATCTTTTCATATTTAGAGGGTCTGAAAAGGGCTTAAAAGAAGACTCATTATCTTTTGGGAGTCCTGAGGGTGAGGTCAAGAGCGAAGAAGAATCATGCAAATGAGGCTCAAACTCATATTCAAGAAAGACTATAAGGACTCCTGAGCCTACAGTGTTTTTAGAGACAGCATGAATGCCATAATGCAACCAGGATCTACATAGGGAATCCATGTTCTGGTAAGCTCTATCACCAAATTGCGACACTTCTAAAGTAGAGAAGATGGTTCTGTGTCACAATATGATGGGATCGATCCTATGGCGAATGAAAAATACAACGAGATACAAAAATCAAGGTAGAAACCTAACCTATATGCTCAAGTTGATTGTCAAAAAAAATTTCATGGACCGTCAAAATTTACTCAAAACTTAAAAAAGAAATGTCCCAATACCCGATCAAATCCCTCCCCTATAACTCTTGAATCACTCTAAATGGTTTTTGGTATAAAGAAAATGATAAGGGAGGCCAAAAAGTTGACAAAAAGAGGCCAAAAAGTCTATAAATAGAAGCTAGCAGATCATTATCACCATTGTTGATTTGGAAATTGACTCTAGAGCCAAAAGACCCCCTTTGATAGAAACAGTGATTCTGGGAGCTATAGTGGACGAAATGAACTTTCGTCTAGACCAAGTAAGTACAAACTCCCCTATCTAGCTATTCAATTCTTTATTTTTGCTTTTCATTTCATTTTTTGGGTGGGCGTCGACCTTTAAAAGGTCGGCCCTAGGTCCACGTGGGTTGTCTCTGGATAGGCCATGTGTACACTCAGGCAGAGTAAAAAATGTCCGTGTGTACACACGATTGTCACCTAGACAGCACGCGTGGACCTCTCTTTATAAACAAAAAGAACTAAAGAGCACTCACTCACCCTCCTAAACTTTGTTTTTTTGGCAAGATGTATGTCCACTAGAGGGAAAGGGAGCATGAAGAAGTTGGTGAGTTGGTTGCAGGAGATCCGAATGTCATGGCCGTGTTGATGCAATGTGGTTTGTTAAAGTTCTTCCTATGTCCATTTATGCAGGCGCAACCAAGGCTACTGAATGCCTTGGTTGACTATTGGCACCCTGATGCAGAGGCTTTCATGCTAGAGGGGCAATTACTGGTGCCTACCACCGAGGATATCTACTTTTTGACTGGCCTCTCAAGGAGAGGGGAACTAGTTAATTTTAGGACATTTCCATCGGGGCTGCATAACATAGCAGAACTGATAGCCCTGCACTGTGAGGCTGGGATAAACCGTTTGAGCTCCCAGGTGCCCATAAGTAAGATTACTAACCTATCGCTGCAAGCAATATTATTGCTCATTGGGCGGATTACCGATTCAACGACCTTGCATCAGGCATCCCACGCACAGATGAACTGTGATATCCAGTGCTTGAATGCACAAATTTTTGACTAGAGTACCACACTACTGGAGTGTATGAAGAGGCAATTGATAGATTGCCATCAACAGACACAGAGGAACTTTGGGTTCGGGACTATTTTGTGTTCCTTCTTTTTCTAGAGAGTTTCGAGCTTTAGTCCTCGGGTAGTGGTACGAGGACATCATGCCTCTTTTCCTGCTGTATGTAGATTGGAAATATTACTGCCGTGACAGGGTGGTGGAAGGACCAATGAATCCTTCGATGATGACTTTTTGCATGGCTATCACATCATATCCCTGTGATCGAGGATTACCCATATGCAGGGATAGACTTTTCGAGAGATCCTAAGATACCCATGCCTCCTGGTGAGGAGCGAGGGGAGATGGGTAAGTCTCCACCTTTGTAGTTTTTTTGTTGTATATGTGATTTTTATTTCATTTTTGTTATATATATCATTTTTTTTTATATGCCAGAGTATTTGACAGATATATGTTTGTTGCATGCAGATGTGGGACCCGTGTGACCTGTTGATTATGCAAGGAACAAACGTCATCCTCGGTCAAGGGTCGCAGCTGCCACTGTCGAGGGACTAGCAGTAGCAGGATACCTCCTAGCCGGGGAGGCTGAGAGAGTACTCAGATGAGTTGAATGGAACTTTACTGCACTCACTCGCACAGTCCCGATGGCAGATATTGAGGACCTACCGCCATTTATGCAGCCTCATGTAGTGGGGGCACCTCGGACGTTGGTCCGATTGTTTAGGCGTCCTGCTCATGCTGTGGATCAGTATAACAGGGCCCATAGGCCCTGAACCTATTTAGACATTTTATGTGCCACGAGCACTACTTGTATATATGTTTTGAGGGCATAAGCCCTGTGACTCGTTATTGGTCCTATTTTTGAGGCGCTTGCGTCCATCTATGTACT
>SNQJ01S0009797.1:1489-14371 GCA_010110895.2 Picea sitchensis
TCCTTCTTTAAACTCTGGCTTCATGATCTTTCCTTTCACAATATCCAACACTTTATTCTTAGCAAGGATGAGGTCAATCCTTGTCTTCCATTCTCTGAAGTTAGAGGATCCATATATCTTGGTCTCAGACTTCATAGAGTTCGTCATGGCTTGCTTGACTTGGTCAAACCCTAGATTTGACCAGAAATCCAAACTTCATGTCTTGGCATTCTGAGAGTACCAGGAGGTGCGTTGGGCTAGGGCGCACTGATCTATCTAGAGATTAGGTCAATCTCACCACTTAAGGTGCCTCGACAAGAGGTTTAGTGTTTTTGCAACTGCTTCTACTAGTAACCCTAGCTGCAGTGCTTTTGGAAACTTCTCCTGCTAGTAACCCTAACGGCAATACCTCAACGAGCTCAATATCTAGTGGCTATGTTTCCTTTTAGTGTTTTTGGCTGACTGAAGGGGTGTGGGCCCATAAAATGTTAGAATATAGAAGATGGTGTGCTCGTTTTACCATTGACCATACCTTCGTCACCCAACCATAGGCCGAAGCCTCCCTCCGAGCACCTTAACCTTGACTGAGAATTCCTCCAGAAGCAAACCCTAGGCTAGATAGCCAAACAAAAAGTAGTGCACCTTTCCTCAAGGATAGCACATCACAAAAAGATGATCAGATAGTCCAAACCCTAGCCAAGAGATATTCAAGCCAATAATGAAACTTTTTGCTGCTGGAGCTACACCTGCAACCCTCCTCCAAACCTGTGCACGAAACTGCAACTGCAGTGCGCACCAACTGGGAAAACTGTAATTCTGAGATGGTACAAATGAGAACCGGCGCCCTGTATTGATAGTAGTTCTACCTGTTTTGTTGGGGCCGACTTATCCTTCTGGATAAGTGTCTGTTCAATATATTATTATAATTTCTGGCTGACTTCTTCTCTTGGAGACTAATAACCTAATATAAATTATCTTCTTGAGACGACAAGGCTTCTAGGGTTATTATCCAACTCATTAGGGTTTCTCTTGCTTCCTGGAGTATTTTATTCTTGTCAGGTTCACACATGGAGGTAAATACCTCTCGCAACTACCATAATATTAACAAAATATCCCTTTAGACTATTCCTTTAGAATATCCTCAAAGTTCCCCTTAGACTTGTTGTTGGAGTGGTTTTTTCAGCCCTCAAAACTACCCTAGGTATTGATCATATGTTGGTTATAACAACCCCTTTTCTTGGTTGTAACAACCCTATGAAACTTCCTATACCATCCTCCATAACTCCTATAGTTTTCTATCATCCCTTAACCAACCTATTACTATGTTATTACAATCCTCCCTTGGCTTCCAAATGGTCTTGGACTGAGCCAAGAACTTCCACTAGTCCCTCCTTCCTTGGTTGAGTCACCTAGTTTGTTATCCCATCCTGTGACAACCTTCTTAGCCTAGGTCGAACCCTCCAATAGCCTCCTTAAGTCAATTCGAGCTCTATAGATCCTAGTCGCACCTCCTCCTAAGCCAACTGAGTCCCTTGCTTGGATTTAGCTAGGTTTTTCTAGCAGGTCTAGCCTCTCCTATTCCTCGGTGTGCCCTTTCTTGGTTTCAAACTAAGGTAAGAACCTTCTCATCCTTGCTACCTGCCCAAAACAAGACAAAACTACAATAGAACTGAGTCTTAAATAACTTCCTCCATGGATGGACTGAGGTCACCAAGGATGGTCTAAAATCAAAAATCTCTCCGCACACTTGTCCCCATCATAATTAAGCATGTAACATACCCATCCACCCACAGGCTGGGCACGCTACCTCAAAAATTCACTTATGAACCAATCTTGAATTATGAAAATAATTAATTTGAAATCAAGCATGAAAGACTCACATGAATTAATCAAGATCCATGCTACATAATAAAAGAAATAAACAATGTGCCATGCACAACAAATAACCAGCAGACAGACACATTATAGATACATATCTCATAGATAATTAAATACACATCAGAAAATACATTGTACAGAAAACATAGAGAGCACTTATCTTTGTAAGTAAACATTCACCAGCTAGCTACAAACCAAGGATTTTCCTCCCAACCATAGACATTGTTGTTCATTTAATCTCAACAACAGATCACCCCCAAGCGAGGGAGGATATGAATCGACAAGGATGGGTCCTTGGGAAAATATAAAACACACAATAGATGGCTAAATAACTCTCAGGTTTCCCAACCACACAACAAATCCTAAATTTCTAGCTCTCTTTCCCCTTCATCCTGCACAACCCAAATAAATGAACACCTTTCTCTACCATGTAGTCTCTTAGGATGTTCCATTTCTCTCCATGGCTCTAGTGCTACTGGTCAGGAAATATCCTTGCTGAAAACTCCAAGGAATCTCAGTTGTGGATAGTTATTTCTGAATTTCCATCAATATCATGCACACAGGCATACATTCCCTCCTGGAATGATCATTAATATATTACAGCCATTTATCAATGGCTCTCCTCCTCCAATCATTCATTTCCATGCTCCCCCAAGAGCACACCAATTCAACAAGAGTGAAATGAGGAATTATAGAAATGAAAAATGATTAACCAAGAGCAACCCCTAAACAACCCACAAGAAGGGTTTATAAAATTACATCAAAATAAGAGCCACATGGTCTTCCTCCCAAGAATCTCATGTAACCCCTTTTATCCATAAAATCAATTCGGGGTAAATAAAATATAATAAAAAGACTTATCCCCTTAAGCCCCCTCTCTCTTGGAATCATGGCCCCCTATATCTTCTGTCCTTTTCCATCTTCCAGCCAACAATGTATTTTTTTATTAATGTATATAGATGTATTACATTTCCTAGGCACTCTGGCCCATTTTCAACTTTACTAGACCACCAGCCTAAGTCACAATTACATACTACATTATAGTTCATAGGGATTAAAATTGGGGTGTTACAAGGCACACATGTGGTTATGAAGCCCCATTACAAACCTATAAATCCCATCACTAAGCCCCCAAACCCCTGTTGTTCCTGAGTTTATACTTTAAGGCTCTAAAGTATACTGTCAAGGCATCCGAAAAAGGCAGAGAGAGATAAGAGATAAAAAGTTAGTTATACAAGGATAGGCTAGGGCTAGTTTCTTACCTGTCTCTGTCTAGATTCCTAATTTTCCTGGGTGATAATATCCCTTTCAATTGCTGCCCATGAATGTTCTAACTCAACCCGGTTTCTAGTTGTTTGTAAGATGGTGTTGAATAAATTTAAAGTGATACTTGTTTGGTCTGATAGGTCGGGTTCGATATTGGGCTTTCTTGTAACTGGTACAGTCACGAGGGATAAATATTTGAGAGATAAATTCTCGTGTTTTATTTTAGGGTTTTCTATTTCTGGTTTTCAATATGTGAGAAGAACTTCAAAATATGAATTAATAGCATGACAAAATTAAAGGATGCTTCCTGTATCTAAGTTTTTTTTTTTTTTTTAAAGGGAATATGCATGAAGTGAAAAGAAAACATAAATTTGTTGAACGAGGTGAGGCATCAATTAAAGAGGAATATCACTTTGTGACAGAAGAAGAAAAGAGGTAGAACAAACTTTTAATGAAGCATATGATATTTAAATCTAAAACATTCACAGGTCGTGTACCTGTTGATAGCCGATATAGAGGAAAAACTGTAAATGGTTAAATGACAAGAATAATTAATCACCACAGTATAGGTAGTACTAAATTGAAGCTAAGAATTCATCAATAAGATATATGAAAATAAAATGAAACAACATAGGAGCACATAACTCAGGCTTGATAAGATCTGGAATCTTCAATCTGCATTCGTATTTATTCAGAAAATCTTAATAATTACTTCATTACCATGCGCCCAGAAAAAAGCCCTTGTTTCAGTCTTCTCAAATTATACTTATACAAGGTCACCAATACTTGATGGTTGGTGATTTCCTAACTCCTAGGAGAAAACAGTTACAAAAATGCAAACTTCAACCGTTCGCACGATTATCTTTTATTTTTCTATCGTCTCGAAAATACAAGATTTCAAAATAATATGTTTTGTTGAAGTATCTCCTTCTTTTGATCCAATACATTCAACACACTTTTCCAGAAAGTGAACAAAGTTTCTAGGAGGCACTCGAAGATCCTTCACTTCAAATAGACAAAACTTTCTCTAAACCTTCAGAAACTAGTCTTCAAACCCTTTATCAACAAACTTAATTGATTTCAATTTTAAGTTTGTTGTACCGGCCACCTATCTATTAGGGTAACATCAATTTCCTTTAGTTGTGAAATTTCCATCTGAATTTCATTCAAGCTCTCTTTGAATTTCAACTGATGTCTTACAATGTTTATCTCTCCTAGTAGCCCAGTTCAATTATCTCTTCCAATACCTAATGATCCCTTGTCCAACAAATCAAATATTTCTTCGCAATCATCTTTGATTTATTTGGCTATTCTCTTGTTTTCGGCTATGTTGTTTTCCCATACTTTGAGCATGATATCGCCTCTGATCTACTCTATGATAGATAGATTTGGAATTTTTGATACCTCTTCATTCCATGAACATACAACTGCTTTCTGAAAAGTAGTCCTTTCTGCTTTATCCTCTTTTTCCTGCAAAATAATATTATCAAGGGATTTACTTACGTCTTGAAAATAATTCTGAATAATCTCTACCTTAGAGATCAATTTCTGTTGCTCGGCTTCTATCTTTGTATGCACCTCTAGTGAATGGACCTGAAAAACTTTCAATTCTATAACCTGGCCTTCTGTCAAATCCAACTTGGCCTGTAGTTGCTTAACATGTCCTTCTTGTTGAATAACATGCATTTGACTCGTTTGCACCTTCTGGTTCATTTCGTCTAGACTTGACTTAAGCAATTGAATTTCCTTCTTATCAACAGCTCTAGCCTGCTCCAGACCTTTATTTATTTCTTCTCTAATTTTTTTCTCTGTATTTTTAATTTGTCTTTGCAACTGGGCTATCATGTGATTACTCTGTTTTATCCTAGTTCTCATGCTGTCAACAGTGAATAGATTTGTTGTTGCCAAAGATCCCATGGAACCTACTACCTCTGTAACAAAATATTCTTCTTCCAATTTTTTTCCCAACTACCAACACCTTGTGCTTCCTTACCATACCACCTTCTCTCATATACATCTCCTGCTTTAACACAACCTTCCTCTTTTTACTGAAAAAGTAATTGGAGGGAGGTATCTCTTTTCTAGAGATAGGGGTAAGGTCACTAGAATATATGACTCTGATCTGAGGGAGCCAAAAAGTAGACTGTAAAGGGATCAAGGAACCAATGGGACTCCCCAGCTCTGTGGATTTTGTTTCCCCTATTGTCTTGGGGATATCAACATGAACAATAGATGATGAAGGAAGAGTAGATGATGAAGGGGAAATTGGTTTATTGGACTTGGGAGGTGTCCCAGACCTTCTTTATGTTTCTTCTCCTATATTCTCTGTCTGTGGGACTTCTTCGTTTTGTGAATACCTTTCATTCCCATGTGGATTTTCCTCGGCGTCTACTTTATCCTGCACTTTTTGTCCAGAACTCGGGGGATTATTTTCTTGTGCTAGAGGAAGGGTTGTTGACTGTCCCTGCAGTACCTTGGGAAAACCACTTCGTCTGTGTCTCTGGAAGGTTAGAAGACTGGTTTTCAATTCATATGGTAATGTCTGTATCCTATCTAACACCTCCTCATAGGTTTTGGCCCCTTTGAATATGTCATCGCAAGGGGACTTCTCATGTTCATACGCTTTCATGCTACAATGAGCCATATGAGTTCCCACTACTTGGTAGGGGTCGTGTTTCATGCTACAATGACCCAAGTTGAGTAGCGAAAAATTCCCAATCTGTACAGGAAAGACTGGCCAAAACTTCTTCTGAGTTGTCTTCAGTTCTATCCCAATGCCGCCTATTATTATCTGATGAGCTACGTCCCTGAACACCAGTCTTTTAGGGAGGAATCTCGGAAGTTCATGAGGAGGGATCGAACATCCGAAAACCCTGATATAGGAGAAATTCTCTTCGATAAACCAATAGGAAATCGCCTTGAGGTTTCCTATGACCGACTCTGAAATATGGGGGGGTGCACAACCATGCAGCATCTGATGCACAATTTCGTAAAAAGAATCCTTAGCATTTTATTCCCACAGCTTGGAATGATATTCATGAATGGGCTCAATGCGGGTTGGGTTCCAACTCCAATTCATCAATGGGAATGGAGTCATGAAACATATAGAATCCATAATGTATGCGGACATGTAAAAGGCTACTGGTCAGCCTTTGGATCTCGTGGTTTGATACTCCATAACCTCCTTATCCAGGTTATCTGATAGAATCTTGCTCCAATTGAAACTATAGCCTTCGACGTGTAGCTAATTTGTGGAGCTTAGACTCTGCTATGTCTCGGAGTTTGTTATCAGAATCATCAGGAAAATTCTTGATTTCGTAGTCCAAGGTTTCAAAAATTTGCCTTCAAGATTTGATGGAATCAATGGCATGCGATGTAGTATCAGATATGACATCTCCTTTTGGGCTTGAGCTTTCAGTTGCTTCTTCACTTTTCTTAGGTGCCTTTCTAGGAGCCATAATGTTCGCGCTAGACTAAAAACCTATTCACAGAGGAAAAATGTATAAGCCTAGATAAATGCAACTCACTCCTGATTGTAAAAAATAAGAATGAAATTCGAAATACAGAGACTTTATTAACCTTTAACTTGTCTTACAATGAGCGTACTGACACAGGCGATAAGAAATTAATGTTTTAATGAGGAAGATACGCCTGGAGATACGCCTTTGTGTCAAAAATATCTCCATTTGTCCGTTATTAATACTGCCTCATATCGGCGATTTCAAAACTGGAGTTTCGAAAGGATTGCTTTCAACAATTCCCGAAACGTGAAACGCGAAAAGTAGTTTAGTCAGCATTAATGTCGTTTTAAACTAACTTAATTTAGTTTTAGACTTTGTTAAAAATTTGCAATTTCGCATTTCAAAGTTTCGGGGATACTGTACCCAAGAGGTATGTCATAAGAAAACCCCGAATCGCGAAAACGCGATGGGATTAATTTATGCGCTAATCACTTGTATTAATGCTTTAATTGATCGAGATTAGTAATTAATTTCTACTTTTCGGAAAATCGGGAATCGGGAGTTCGAGGATCGATATTTTGATAGCACTTTGATACAAGGAAACCCGAATTGTGAAATATTAGTGAATTGTTGATTGTGTTTAAGAGTTTAATTAATCACGATTAAAGGGTATTTTGTGAAAAGCGCGTCGGAACTTATAACATTCCTTTTTTCTTTTTTATTTCATTTAATATAAAGCTTTTTCGGGATTTCGACACTGGGATTATGGAGTTGTTAACTAAAAATCATACCTCGTGAAAAAAAAAATCCTGAAACCCGAAAAAAATCAAAAGACTTTTGACTCCTTTTTAAAACTAAGGGCGGCTCCATGACTAGGAAAAAATGAAGTTTCAGGTTTAAAGAGTAAAAAATTAAACTTCGTGTCAACATTAGGCTCCATCTAGGGATCTCGTTTCCTTGTGGGACGAGAAGAACATGTAGACAAAGTGCCTTCAATGGGTAAATGGGGTCAACAATTCAACTTTATGAAACAGACCAGGAGAAAAAACCCAAACAGGATTTTAGGATCTCTAGATTTGACTTTGAAAACTCTTCAAAACTAAAACATTTGATGATCTCGAGTCAGGTTCTTAATATATTTCCTTTTCTGAAACTAACCTCAGATCTTTGTAAGATAATCAAAACCAAATTAATCATTCTACCAGGTTTCACCTGATTCCGTTTGCATCAAGGTAAAGTAATTTCGATGTGTCAAATTACGGGATCCCAGAAGCCTATAATGTAAATCCAGCTGCAAGAAGAAAAGTTACCAGAGTGTCTTGTAATTCATGTATAACAACCTTATCAGATATAAGGATATTTCTTCACTACCAGCGAGCCTGTTCAGTACCCTGGTGAAGTTATATGACTTCCCATATTGAATTTCCTTTCACGACTTCATTGTTTTCTAGCATTTGAATGCTGAGATGAGGGCAATCAATACAATGAATTTCCTTTCTTCATCTCTTTGGACTAGATGGGGGCAATCAATATTGAATTTACTTTCACCATTTGTCTGTATACACTTTTAAATATGAAGTGGGGGAAATCAATCGGCATGTAATATACTCGGGAAGATATATGCTTGAATTTTTTTTAACAATAGAGGCATGTCAACTCACTTAAATAGCTCTGGGTTAATCTTCTCTCTTTCCTTCAAACATCATTGGCTTCTGGGGAATTCTTAAGGAAAATTTCTTGATATCTCTTTAGGGAATTTCCTTGAGCAAAACCAATCAGTTTATTCCTATTAGAAAAGCTAATAAGGTTAGAATTAGCCTAGACATACTTCTGGTTCAACTAAAGTTAAAGAACTATAAACTCAACCTATTCTCGTTTTTGAAGGTTTGTTTGAGAATTTTCACAACCAAAGTGAGACCTTTCTTTTCTCAAAAAACTTATGATAAAACATCCAGGGTCAAGCGAGAAGCAGGCTTTACTGTGATTAAGGGGAAGGTAAGGGGCTTCAGAAAATCTGCTACACACATGACCGTTCTTAAAGATTTTCTTAGTTAGCTTTTATAAATTTTCCTTGAGTTCCTCCCCTTTTTTTCTTCCTTGTTTGAAAATTTTCAGTGATAATGTTAGCCTTAATTGAACTAATTATTTATTCATTTGTATCTCTCAGGGTAATTTAGCCTGAATTTTCAGAGCAAAATTGTGTACCTTGGTAACTCTTGTGTTGCCAACCAAAACGACTATTAATTCATTACCTTTTTCATTGGAAGATACTTAATATAAATATCCGTGCATGTCACCTTTTTAGTATCTCTAGTCTCTTGGTTCGTCAACAACTTTCCTACGAATAAAATAGCATAGTAATTGTCAGGAAATCTCATGAATCGATTTTTTTTTATTTTTTTTGGAATCTTAGATCTATAACTAAAATAAAAACTTACCGAAGGAAATGTATCTATAAAGAAAACATGAAAACAAACTGGTATGTATAATGAGAGTTCCAAAATGCATTACTGCATAAAGTGCTTAAGGTGTCTCCCATTTACAGGGGCATTGAGAATGTCTCCATCGATATTTTCTAATGAAAAAACATTTTTCCCTCAGTGTTAGTAACGATTCTTGTCCTGAGCACAAGGGTATTCAGGTCTGCTAGTTACACGAGAAGCACCCAAGCGAAACACGAAAAAATCCCATTTTGGGCTTCCAAGCAAGCAAACGGGCGAAATTATATTGTCGACGGCCTAGATTCATCCATAGGAGCAGATCGATGGTTGGCGGGAAATCGCAGTTAGTAAAGTTGCGTCGAGGATAGCGCGATGGATATCACCTATATTGCATGCAGGAAAGGACAACAGCTGTCCATCCAAAGGACGCGTGGCGCGAGATCTAATCGCGACGGCATTTCGGCATTTAAGAGTTCGAAGGGTGAAGGTTCCATATTGTTCTACATCTCGAAACCCCGAACCCTGAAAGCGCCAAAAGTCGGGCCCGCAGCATCACGGAGCAGTCTCAGTCGTCCATTCAAAAGGAACACGTGGTGCGCAATTAGGCCCCTCGCCTTTTCACCCATCACAACTCTGACGCACAAGGAGAAGCTCCTTCATATCCCCGAAGCGCGAAGTGCCGGGAGCGTCCAGGACCCGGGCCCACAATATCGCTGAGTGAGTGCAGAACCGTCAGATCTGAAAGGGACGCGTGGCGCCAAATTAAGCCATCTCGACATTTCTCTCATCGCAACTGTGATGAGAAAGGATCAACCCCTTCCTGTTCACGAACGCCGAAAGCATATTTTAGGATAAACGCAGGGTCACATTCCGTGGTCACTTGGAAATTAAAAGAGTTGTGCAAAAGGGGCCAAAGGCGTCGAGTTCAGTCACAGAGGGGGTCATCGCGATCTCCAGGTGCCATCGGATCCGATCTAAATCCTGTTTCTCGCTTGGAGTAAATGAAGGAGAGGGGGGGTGGTTGAAACCTCTCCTCACTCATTAAGTGTAAGGTATGGAAGATATGGCAAGTTATCTTCCCAAGAGGATCCGGTGTACCGGTTTTTCCAAAGAATCCATGATGAAGTCCTCGACTAGTCAGAGAAGTCTGCACACACCAACTCGGTGCTTAATGGCTCAGCTACTCCCCTTGCAGGAGCCATGCGCAGTTAAGGTGGTGCCTGGCGAAGAATATTAGTACGAGTTTGAATGAAGGGACACCATGCCTTAAATGACTGAGCACGCCTCTGTTAGGTAAATTTTTCCTGAGTATATAGNTTTTGTAATTATCGATGGTTGAGGAAGGCTCCTGGTTGTAAAACTTTAATGAATCACTACTATTCTGGTTATGCATGGAATCTTGAGACTTCTTGCCTTATGAATGTCAGTTTCCTTCACGTCTCTATTTACACTGTGTTAGAACAACTCAAAATTGGAGGATCCAGTCAAGTCGTAACTGTTATAGGATGATGTAGGTTGGATCACTGTAACAGTTTCATTGTTTCTAATCAGTTCCTGTGATTTTCTTAGCTTTGAATGACTTGGAATTGGAGGATACAGTCAAGTCCCACTTTCAGTTTCTCGAAGCCCTGAACCAAGAGGATCTTGCATTCAGAGTTTTTCCTCTACAAACTGCTGAAAGACCTGTTTCCTGAGGTAGTTTGCTCACTCTTCTTACCAAGTCTTCCACTTTCTCATCTTTTAATCAGGTCACTGACTGAAGTTAGATCAAGACCTCCTTTGTTCCTTACATACCAGACCCAATCTCTGAGTTAGAGTGATATCTTCTCGAGTCTCCACCGTTTGATCATCCATTAAACTTATCGTGACATAAAACTGATGGGCGTTGGGCTCTGCTCCTGCAAGAAATCCAAGAGTGACTTATGACGCTAACATTTCTGGCGTCGTTTCCGGGGATGAAGTTGAAAATTTTCCTCGGGATTGAACAACATTGAGCCTCTGATTCTGAAGGTGCATCAGGTATCAGAGCCCTTGAATATTTCTACTGTGCACCTGGTGACTCCATTGTGACGACTCCATTGTGGCGAACCTGCAGTGTTAATTGTGGCTTTCAGAGGCAGGCACACGCGGTCCCATCCATAGTTGCTTCTAGCTGCACCTGAAACTGATCCGGAGGTGGTTCTCAGAAAAGGAAAGGCCTCTGAAGGAGAAGATTCCACCACCGAACCAGGTAATCCACCATATCCTTCTGTAGGAACTCCATTTTCTCCTCCTCAGTTTCTTGACAGACCTGTTTCTGAAGTTTCCCGTTTCCTAAATTTTGGGAGTGTTCCTGCTGAGTTTTCCTCTCCTGGTCTCGGATCGAAAAGACAAATCCTTGTCACTCCCCTCTCCCCTGAAACTGTACCTTAGCATAGACCCTGGACTAGAGAATATTTCCCCACTCCTCCTCTTGTTACTGTTGTCACTTCTACACAAAGAAGAGCGTCCGTTGACTTAAACCTGTTAGCCTCCTCCCTAAATCCCCTATTGTTTCCCATTCCACTCAGAGGCTCATTCCCGATATCCCTCGCTCACACTCCTCCTCCAAGTTCTCCTCCACCTAATATTCCTATGGCTGGTGCTAATCCCCCTTTGAATAGAATGGATGCCATAGTCACTGCCAGATATGCTCCCTTCATCCTACCCCATCCTATGAATCCTCTCCCTGCTGGAGATTACTTGAAGTATATGCCCAAGTTCACTGGGGAAGGGGACATAACTGCGGAAGAGCACCTGGCTGCTTTCTACAGTTATGCAGACAACCTGAACATTGAAAATGAAGATGTATGGATGAGAGTTTTTGTCCAGAGCCTGGATGGTGAGGTAAGGAAATGGTTTAGAGGATTATCCCCCGAATCTATTGTTGGGATTGAAGCCTTGGATAGTGCTTTCCTGAGGCAGTGGGGAGATAGGAAGGACTTCATGTATTACATGACAGATTTCAGGTCTTTGAAGAAGATGGAAGGAGAGTCTGTCTCCGACTTCTCCAAAATATTCAATAAGATGTATAACAAGATTCCTGCTCAAATAAAGACCTTAGAAGCCTCTGCCAAAATTTCTTATGCTAGTGCATTTGGTCCTGATTTTTGTCTTCTATTGAGAGAAAGAAGAACCACCTCCTT
Organism: Picea sitchensis; assembly: GCA_010110895.2. Lineage (NCBI taxonomy): Eukaryota > Viridiplantae > Streptophyta > Pinopsida > Pinales > Pinaceae > Picea > Picea sitchensis. The sequence goes on from SNQJ01S0009797.1 coordinate 13,679, forward strand.
AGCTGAAATGTAGGATGCGGCCATAGAAGTGGAATCTAATGTATTAAAAACTGACAGACTGAGGAACAATGCTGATGCGGACAGGATAAAGGGAAGATCTTAAGCCTCAACTTCTAGCCCATCAGTGCCCCACCCTCAAATGGATGAACTGACCAAGATGGTGAAGTCTCTGTCTGTTGAGATGGAGAGAATGAAGGTGGAGGGAAGGCAAGCATACAAGGGCCCTCAAAATTCCGAAAACAAAGGAGGTTTCAGGAGGCCAAACAATGTTGCTTCCCCGACTATGCAAAGAGAGAGGGGAAGAGACAGAGAAGACCAGAAAATTCAGGCCCCTTTTCAAAACAATTTTGTGGCCGAGGAGGAAGAAGGGGGAACATATGAGCTTGATCCTGAAATCCATTGCTTCAGAGATACTCCTCCTTTTCCTCATCTCACTCAATCAACATATGAGGAGTCTCTCATGGAAAGTTAGCTAAATGAATTGAGCAAGGGAGACAAGGCTAGTGGCAGCCAAGGCAAGTATTACCTAAGGTCCAAGAAAAAGATAGTAGCACCTGATGCTCCTAAGCAGTTCACTAGAACAGAGAAACCTGTTAATGAAGTAGTAGACATTCACAGAGGTAAGAAGGCCCAACCCCTCTCTCCCATAGTCGAAAGTCAGGTTCCTAAAATAATAGAAATCCCGAAGCCTAC
>SNQJ01S0009797.1:15397-64480 GCA_010110895.2 Picea sitchensis
GGATTCCTGGAAGATCTCATCACAAGGTTCAGTTGCCCAAGTAAAATATTCGCTGATAATGCAGCCTCCTTCAGGGCTGAGCCGTTAGCCCAGTTCTGTGAGCGTTTCAGGATCAAGTTGATTCATTCCACCCCATACTATCCCCAGGGCAATGGTTTAGCAAAGTCATCCAAAAAAATCCTGATAAGGATCATCAAAAGACTATTGGAGGATAACCAGAAGGCCTGGCATTCAAGGTTGAAATTTTCTCTATGGGTCGATTGAGTGACCCCAAAGAGATCCATAAGCATCTCCCCTTTCCAATTAGTCTATGGAGTGGAGGCTGTTTTTCCTTCTCAGCTAGCCATCCCTGTAGCGAAATTCCTCCAGGATCATCAAGAAGAGCATGATGACATGATCAGGAGAGTTCATCAGCTGGTGGAAGTCTAGCAGACCAGAGAGCAGGTAATGGATAGAATTCAAGATCATCAGCAGAAGGTCAAACTAGCTTTTGACAAGAAAGTCAAGAAGAAAGAGTTTGAGATCGAGGATTTGGTGCTTAAGTGGGATGCACCCATGCAATATAGGGGAAAACACAACAAGTTTGATGCTCTATGGATCGATCCTTTCAAAATCTTTGAGGTTTTCTCAAACAACACATACAGGTTGCAGGATTTGAAGGGTGAAGAGGTTTTCAACAGCCCAACAAATGGGCATTTTCTGAAAAAATGTTTTGCTTAAGCCTCAGATGGCTCCTTTGTTTGTAAATATTGTCCTTTTGTTTCTTTGTTTATTCTCATGCTTATTTTTTGGCTTAGTAAATGACTCCATAGCCCAAAAGCAAGGCACTGGAACTGCAAAATGAGTCCTTAGAGCATCATGGGGATGACTCTATCCCCCATGGAGCCTAATGTTAGTAACAATTCTTGTCTTGAGCACAAGGGTATTCAGGTCTGCTAGTTGCACGAGAAGTGCCCAAGTGAAACACGAAAAAATCCTGTTTCGGGATTCCAAGCAAGCAAACGGGCGAAATTATATTGTTGATGGCCCAGATTCATCCATAGGAGCAGATCGATGGTCGGCGGGAAATCGCGGTTAGTAAATTTGCACCGAGGATAGCGTGATGGATAGTGCCTATATTTCATGCAGGAAAGGACAACAACCGTCCATCCAAAGGACACGTGGCATGAGATCTAATCGCGATGGAATTTCGACATTCAGGAGTTCGAAGGGTGAATGTTCCATATCGTTCTACATCTCGAAACCCTGAACCCCGAAAGCGTCGAAAGTCGGGTCCGTAGCATCACAAAGTAGTCTCAACCGTCCATTCAAAAGGAACATGTGGTGCATGATTAGGCCCCTCACCTTTTCTCCCATTGTGACTCCGACGCACAAGGAGCAGCTCCTTCATATCCCTGAAGCGCAAAGTGTCGGGAGTGTCGAGGACCCAGGCCCACAATATCGCTGAGTGAGTGCAGAACCGTCAGATTTGAGAGGGACGCGTGGCGCCAAATTAATCCATCTCGACATTTCGCTCATCGCGAATGTGATGAGCAAGGATCAACGCTTTCCTATTCACGAACGTCGAAAGTGTCTTTTAGGATAAACGCAGGGTCACAACCTATGGTCACTTGGAAATTAAAAGAGATGTGCAAGAGGGGCCAAAGGCGTCGAGTTCAGTCACAGAGGGGGTCATCGTGATCTTCAGGTTCCATCGGATCCAATCTAAATACTTTTTCTCTCTTGGAGTAAATGAAGGAGAGAGGGGGTGGTTGAAACCTCTCCTCACTCATTAAGTATAAGGTATGGAAGATCTGGCAAACTGTGTTCCCGAGAGGATCCTGTGTACCGTTTTTTCTAAAGAAGCCATGCCGAAGTCCTCGACTAGTCAGAGAAGTCTGCACACGCCAACTCGGCGCTTAATGGCTCAACTACTCCCCTTGCAGGAGCCATGCGCAGTTAAGGTGGCGCCTGGCGAAGAATATTGATACGAGTTTGAATGAAGGGACACCATGCCTTAAATGACTGAGCACGCCTCTGTTAGGCAAATTTTTCCTGAGTATATAGACTCAGTCTTTGTATTTTGTAACTATCGATGGTTGAGCAAGGCTCCCGGTTGTCAAACTTTAATGAAGCACTGCTATTCTGGTTATGCATGGACTCTTGAGACTTCTTGCCTTATGAATGTCAGTTTCCTTCACGTCTCTGTTTACACTGTGTTAGAACAACTTGGAATTGGAGGATCCAGTCAAGTCGTAATTGTTATTGGATGATGTAGGTTGGATCACTGTAACATTTGCATTGTTTCTAATAGGTTCCTATGATTTTCTTAGCGCTGAACGACTTGGAATTGGAGGATCCAGTCAAGTCCCCCTTTCAGTTTCTCGAAGCCGAACCAAGAGGATCTTGCATTCAGAGTTTTTCCTCTACAAACTGTTGAAAGGCCTGTTGCCTGAGGTAGTTTGCTCATTCTTCTTACCAAGTCTTCCACCTACTCATCTTTTAATCATCTCACCGACTGAAGTTAGATCAAGACCTCCTTTATTCCTTACATACCTGACCCAGTCTCTAAGTTAGAGCAATATCTTCTCGAGTCTCCACCATTTGATCATCCGTTAAACTTATCGTGACATAAAACTGATGGGCGTTGGGCTCTTCTCCTGCAAGCAATCCAGGAGTGACTTCTTACGCTAACACTCAGAAGCTGAAATATTATATGGGCTAGACCAGATCGGATCAAACTTGCCATTTTTGTTAGTGTATTCTTTCCTGGCTTCAAATTTTAGGACCAGATCGCCAAGGAGGAAATATCTATCCTTAGATTTTTGATTGAATAAGGCCTTCATGTTATCCTGATATATTTTTAACCTTTCATTTACTTCGACCCTATTTTGATGAACTTCAACCAGTTGTTTTACCCTCCTGGTAACGTCATTGGGTTCTTCAATTGAATCTTTCCAAAGCTTCATTACTGACAAAGAAAGATTTATTGGTAAAATGACGTCAGTGCCATATACCATCTGAAAAGGGGAAGTCCCAATTGACCTTTTAGTACTTATCCTGTTAGCCCATAGAGCATATTTTAAATGGATATGCCATGCTTTCTTGTTTTCAGTCAAAACCGTTTTTATTACGGTAATCAGACTTTTATTAGATGATTCAACTAGAACATTACCCTATGGATAGTAAGTTGTGGAGTGTCCTAGTATGATGTTATATTTTTGGAAAAAGCTTATCATGGCCATGGACTTAAATGCTTGTTCATTATCAGTGACTATCTTTCGGGGACAACCAAACCTGGATAAAATATTTTCTTCTAGAAAACTGATTACTACCAAGTTAGTTGTATTTCTCGTGGGAATAGCTTCCATCCATTTGGTGAAATAGTCCATAGCAGTTAGAATCCACTTGTGTCGAGCACTAGAATGTGTATGAATCTCTCCAATGAAATCGAGACCCCATTGTTGAAATGGAGCTTCGGTTTTAACTAGAATTAAAGGAAAAGTTGGGACTTTCTGCTTACCTGTAAACAACTGACAAGGAACGCAATTTTGGACTTTAATGTTTACCTCTATGAACAATTTGGGCCAGTAATACCCGACTCTTAAGATTTTAAAAGTTGTTTCTCACCAGGCGTGGTGTCCTCTGCACACTCTGACATGGAATTCATCTATGACCCTTTATGTTTCGGTCTCAACTAAGCACCTCAGTAGGAAACCCAGGGGGTCTTTCCAATACAATTTACCATCTATGATACAGTATTTTACAACGTGTAACTTCAATGTCCTAGCTTTAGATGGGGTTAGTTCAATGGGACATTGAAGGGTTAGTAGGTAAGAAACAATATCGCGATACCAGAATAGAGTAGAGAACTTGTCTTAAATTTCAACTGTGGGTGTAGTGACCTCAAGCTCATCTATCTCTAAAAATCCCTTGTTCTCTTGCAGCTGATTTATTCCAAGCGCTTTTAAATTCGATTTGGCTAGAAATTTGGCCAAACCCTGACCTTTGATAATTTTAGTTGGTTTGACTTCCAGGTCGAACTCTTGGATTTTAGCTAGCCACCTGCCTCTTCTTTCGTCGTTGTCTAGTTGCACCAGTATATCTTTAACAGAGCTTGAAGGCACGTAAGAAATGACCTTTGAGTGCAAAACATAAGTTCTGAAAGCCTTGAGAGCTTTCACCATTGCATAGGCTTGTTTTTCCAATATGTCATACTTCAACTCAGCGTCTCTAATACTTCTTCTAAAAGATGCAATAGGTCGCTCGAAACTTTCCTCATTTTTCTGTAACAATACAGCTGCGATAGTGTGTTCAGAGGTAAAAGAAAAAATCAAAAACTCCTTTGTGTAATTTGGGCTTGCCAAAACTGGTGCTTCACTTATTACTCTCTTGATACGTTGAAACGATGCTTTGGATTCATTTTTCCACTTCACCTCACTTTTCTTCTTGAGCATATTTGTAATCAATTTTACGATTTCAGTAAAGTTAGGGATGAATCTTCTCAAGAAATTTATTTTTCCTAAAAAAGACTGAATTTCTTTTACATTTCTAGGAATATTTATAGTATTTATCGCCTCAACCCTTTTGGGATCGATTTTGATTCCATCTCTAGACACTATATGACCCAAGAGTTTACCTTCCTGCATTGTGAAATTGGATTTCTTGGGGTTAAGTGACAAACCAAATTTACGACATTTCTCGAAAGTTTGTTTGAGGTGTGTTAGATGTTCTACATCAGATTTAGAGAAAACAATCAAGTCATCAAGATAGATAACGACAAACTTATCTCTTTCACCCACGAAAGCGATATCCATGGCCCGTTGGAAAGTTTCCCCTGCATTCATTAAACCAAAAGGCATTTTGTCATTCATAAAGGTACCCCAAGGGGTAGTGAACGCATTTTTTTCTTTGTCATCTTGATGTATTGCAATTTGATTGTAACCTGAAAAACCATCAATCGTGGACATTCTTTTAGCTCCAACTACTTTTTCTAAAACATGATCCATCTTAGGTAATGGATAATTGTCCTTAAGTGATGATTTATTCAGGTTTCTAAAATCTACACACAGTCTGATTTCACCATTTTTCTTTCTTACTGGGACTAATTTGGCTAATCACTCAGAGTATCTCAGTGGGACAATGATTTTAGCGTCCAGGAGTTTTTTGAATTCTTTTTCTATCACTGGTAGTAACATAAGGTTAATCTATCTGAGTTTCTTCCTAAAAGGTCTGACACCTTGTTTAAGAGGAATTTTATTTTCCATTATAGTAGTGTCATAAGTTCTCAATTCATCATAAGACCAAGCGAAAATGTCTTTATATTGTCTAAGCAACTCAACATACTTACTTTTGATTTCAGGAGATAGGTACTTAGATAATTTCACCAACCTAGTATTTTCTTTGGTACCTATATTGCAATCCTCGACCTCCTCTGGTTGAGGCTGTAAAGTGGACTTCAAAGGGATGTCATCATGATTAAATAACCTTTCTAATGGAATCAGGCCCTTGGGGATTTGATTATTTTTCAAAACAAGCATACGGTGGTTAGCAATTTTATCTTGGAACTCTCGGGGGTCTTCCCCTTCTTGCATGATCCAAATGGGGTGATTATGGTTTTCTTGGTCGGCATGCGTTTCGGCAAACTCATCTACCGTTTCTAAAAATTTATGGAGTTGTTCATCGTCCTAAAAAACTTGCCAATGTTGTACGTTATTCGGTATGGAAGGCCTATGTCTCATTTGTATATGGTATTTTAGTTTGAAGGTAGTGGGAGGTGTGAATTTTGAAGCTACTTTGGCTAATGCATCAGCCTGTTGATTTTCTGCTCTTGGAATGTAGTGAATATTAACAGAGGAGAATTTTTTTTTGATTAGATCCCATACACAATTTTGGTAAGACCTTAACCTAGGGTGTTTGGCCTAGTTTTGACAATTTACCTGTTTCACAATTAACTCTGCATCGCCAAAGACTTCCAAGTTTTTTATTTTCATTCTCCTAGAAGCTTCTAATCCTAACACTAAGGCTTCGTACTCACATACATTATTGGTGTGGTCAATGTCCCACTGTAGTCTATAAGAGAAAGGGATAACGAATTTTTCACCAGGTGTCACAAAGAGCACTCTAACCCCTGCTCCAAAATAAGACGAGGCACCATCAAAAAACATTTTTCAAACACCAGTGTTATATACATCTTCTTTTATTTGTTCTTTTTCTTTTTTCTTTTCTGTACAACTTTCTTCTATACATACATCAATATCATCGTCGATATATAAAATACAATTACCCAGATCTTGATTTGAAATATAAACATGGTAGTTATTTGGATTGAGTGGGTCACTTATCATAAAGGCCAACCTGGTTTCTCTGTACAAGTGCGTGAACTGTCCTTCAAAAAATGGAATTTTGGCATACGTCATGTCGAGTTGGAGGGAACCTCCAAGTTTGGCGCCCCGGGACCTGGATAAGATCATTCCATACTTTGGGGGTATATCAACAACAACCACATCCATTAGAATGCTTTTCGCAAGTATCTGTGCAAGATTAACAACTAAGTATTTTATCATGCCTATACACTTAACTTTTCTTGAATCGAATGAATATAAATATCCATAAGGTCTAGTGATTTCAAGACCAAGTCTACCCATAATGGCTTTAGGCATTACATTGTGAGAGGCTCCAGAATCTAACATGCAATTATGGAGCAGGTGATTGTACACAGTCAGTGTGATATAGAAAGGGGCAATGGTGTCTTTGGTACCTTTGAAGTGTGGGCCGAAAATTATGTTAGGCTTGCCATCTTCTAAATTTATAACATCGGCCTAGCTTTGGTTTTCTGAAAAACTAATTAATTTAGCGATTTGTTTTCTATATATTGGGGTTTTTGCCAATTCGACGAGGGGTATCGGAATTTTGATTTTATTGATTTCATTTTCCAGATTAAAATTTCCTATTGTTTTGCCAATCTCTAAGGTTTGGTTTTCAAGCCCTTTCTTTTCAGATTTATTTTGTTGTGGGGTTTGCATTTCAGTTACAGGAACCTCTTCTTTCTGTGTGTTTACGACGGGTTTTTCCATTGATTTTGTCTTGGTAGGTTGTGTGTCAACAGTCTTAGTTTTTACAGTCTGTTTTTCAGTGATCTTCGAAATTGCCTCGTCTGTTTCACCCCTCGGTAGAATATTTTTCATTGGGGGAGTTGTGCAGCTCTTGTTTCTAGGCCTTAGATTGTACTTTTGGTGGAGTCCGGCCATTATATCGTCTGTGATTCCTTGATATCTTGAATCTTCCATAACACTGTTGTTCTTGTTATTCTCAGATCTATGTTTTGTAGTTACAGATTTTTCATAATCTTGCTTCGTTAAAAAAGGTTGTAGGTAGTCATCACCAAGATTATTTATGTCTTCTTCTAGTTCCTCAAAATCTTCCACGTCTTCTCCTCCTATAAAGTTATCACTTTTAAAAGGGGCTTGGATTTTTTGATCTTCATTCTTAATTTGTTTTTGTTGATTTTGCGGGTTAGGATTCCTTCTGAAATCCTTTTTGGGAAAATGCTCATTATTCATTTGATCTAGTTCCATTATTGAGATCTTATTTGACAGCTCTTTGATTATTCTCGCCATGTCATCCATTTTGTCTTCCAAAGATATTCCTAATCCAGAGGGTCCCCCTTGTTCTCTGTATCTTCTAGTTTCTTTGTTTCCAGTTTAAAATTTGGCTTTCATCTTTCCTGATGCCATCATGTTTGATTCAATTTCTAAGGCATCATCTTGCATTTTAGTGAGGTCTACTGATCTCCTCTCCCTCAATAAGAGGGCAAAATCAAGGTCAAAATCTCCAGCAAAGGTTACTTTCACTACAGGTTGGGAGGGTTTGACCTCGGCTAGAATTTTATTATACAATTTATTAAACCTTTGGGTAAACTTGAGAATTGATTCAGAGTTTTTCTTTCTTAGAGCCCCAAATTCAGTTAGATAATAGAGATGGTATTTCCTTTCTCCCCACTATATAATAAAATCATTTTCAAGTTCATCATATGACGGTATAGTTCCTGTTGCTAGACCTTGGAACCAGGTTCTTACCTGACCTTCAAAAGTATGAACCAAGAGTCTCGAGTAGACATCTTCATGTTCGAGTCCAAGGATGTCAGCGAATTGGTCAAAGAAAATGATGTGTTCGGTTACAGTTAAATCGTCCTCTCCTGTGAATTTAGGCAGATTCTTCATGTAGTTTTCAGGTAAGTCGTGGAGAGGAACTGGGAGGACCAAAGGAGAATATATAGCAACCACTTTTGCAAAGATTCAAGGGGGTGGTACTTGGCCACCTACTCCTCCTCCTCCAGCACCACCTGCGGCACTACCTCCAGCCGCACCTCCTATGGCCATAACCATTGATGATTTAGAGGTTGATGCTTGGAGACTATAAGGAAGGGTTTTAGGAAATTGGTTATCAAGGGACAAGAAACTTGAGGAAGGGGAACTAGGGAAAAATGGACTAGTTTCTTCAAACTCACAGGGTGAATATATAAGAGAATCAACAGGAGTTGTGTCAAGAAATATAGGATGATCGTAGGAGTTCTGAGAGATAGGAAAATGAACTTCGTGAAGTGAAGAGGTGTCAATCGAAGCGGGAAGTGAGGTGGATATTTTACCTCTATTGTTGAAAGAAACAGTTGGGAAAGTCTCAGTTTTAAAATCAGGCAAGACCAAACCAGGCTCAAGGGTTACAATCCTATCGGCAGGTAGTTCTCTGCAAGGAGGTGGGGTATTTTATCCTTCAAATTGACCTTTAGCGTTCGAATGTGTAATTTTAGGTTGATAAAACTTATTTGACGATGAAACAATCTGTTTAAGGTATCTTCTTGATTTTAATTTTTTTTTTGGATCGGGAACAAGCGAAGTATGTTTGTCGTCTGGGTTTTTCCTAGTGTTCTTTCATTTTAAAGACAATTTATTTATCGTGCAGTCACCAAGTGAAAGATAAAGGTAGCCTTATAATGTTTCCAATCTTTGTTCACTATCAAAGAGAGAAAGTGTCAATGTCGTTCTTCCCAGGGAAAAAGTTTTGTTTCTTCGTTCCTCGACAACGGCGCCAAAAAGATGTTGTTCCTGAGTTTATACTTTAAGTATCTAAAGTATACTGTCAAGGCATCCGAAAAAGGCAGAGAGAGCTAAGAGATAAAAATTTAGTTATACAAGGATAGGCTAGTGTCGGTTTCTTAACTGTCTCTGTCTATATTCCCAGTTTTCCTGGTTTCTAATATCCCTTTCAATTGATGCCCATGAACATTCTAAATCAACCCGGTTGCTAGCTGTTTGTAAGATGGTGTTGAATAAATTTAAAGCGATACTTGTTTGGTCTGATAGGCCGGGTTCGATATTGGGTTGTCTTGTAACTGGTACAATCATGAGGGATAAAGATTTGAGAGATAAGTTCATGTGTTTTCTTTTAGGGTTTGTTATTTCTGGTTCACAATATGTGAGAAAAACTTCAAAATATGAATTAATAGCATGGAAAAATTAAAGGCCGCTTCCTGTATCTGAGTTAAATTTAAAAAAAAAAGGGGAATATGCATGAAGTGAAAAGAAAACATAAATTTTTTGAACGAGGTGAGGCATCAATTAAAGAGGAATCTCACTTCGTGACAGAAAAATAAAAGAGGTAGAAAAAACTTTTAATGAAGCATATGATATTGAAATCTAAAACATTCACCGGTCTTGTACCTGCTGATAGCCGATACAGAGGAAAAACTGTAAATGGTTAAATGACAAGAATAATTAATCACCACAATAGAGGTTGTACTAAATTGCAGCTAAGCATTCATCAATAAGATATATGAAAACAAAATGAAACAACAAAGGAGCACATAACTTAGGCTTGACAAGATATGGAATCTTCAATCTGCATTCGTATTAATTCAGAAAATCTTAATAATTACTTCATTACCATGCGCCCAGAAAAAATCCCTTGTTTCAGTCTTCTCAAATTATACTTATACAAGGTCACCAATACTTGATGGTTGGTGATTTCCAAACTCCTGGGAGAAAACAGTTACAAAAACACAAACCTCAACCGTTCACATGATTATCTTTTATTTTTCTATCGTCTCGAAAATATAAGATTTCAAAATGATACTTCAATGTTTTGTTGAAGTATCTGCTAGAGGAGGGGTTTTTGACTGTCCATGCAGTACCTTGGGCAAACCACTTCTTCTGTGTCTCTGGAAGGTTATAATACTGGTTTGCAAGTCGAATGGTAATGTCTGTATCCTGTCTAACACCTCCTCATAGGTTTTGGCCCTTTTGAATATGTCATTGCAAGGGGACTTCTCATGTTCATACACTTTCATGATACAATGAGCCATCTGAGTTCCCACTACTTGGTAGGGGTCGTGTTTCCTGTGGTTGAGATATACCAACTTGACCTCTTCTAGTGTTGCACCTTCAACCTTGGAATGAGCCAAGTTGAGTAGCGAAAACTTCCCAATCTGTACGGGAAAGACTGGCCAAAACTTCTTCTGAGTTGTCTTCAGTTCTATCCCAATGCCGCCTATTATTATCTAATGAGCTACTTCTCTGCACACCAGACTGTCATGGAATAATCTCGGAAGTGCATGAGGAGGGATCAAACATCCAAAAACCCTGATATAGGAGAAATTTTCCTTGATAAACCAATCGACAACCGCCTTGAGGTTTCCTATGACCGACTCTAAAATACGGGGGGTTTCACAGCCATGCAGCATCTGATGCACCGGTATCACCAAGAAATGACAAATTTCATAAAAAGAATCCTTAGCATTTTCTTCCCACAGCTTGGAGTGATATTCATGAATGGGCTCAGTGCAGGTTGGGTTCCAACTCCAATTCATCAAGGGGAATGGAGTCGTGAAACATATAGCATCCATAATGTATGCAGACATGTACAAGGATACTGGTCGGCCTTTGGATCTCGCGGTTTGATACTCCATAACCTCCTTAGCCAGGTTATCTGATAGAATCTTGGTCCAATTGAAACTATAGCCTTTGGCTGCTTCATGTAAAAGGGGCACCCATTCTACAGGGAAATGGGTAGGACTTTTCTTCCCGAAGAGTCTACATAGCATCAGAGCTACATAGACCATGTACTCATTTAATGGGGTTGTGGCATATACGCTATGGGAATCGACCCTAAATTTTGTTGGGTGTCCCCACCATTCTTTGATTATGTCGGAGCATGTTTGATCCTCCTCTGTGCATTCTTTCCTTTGAAATTCACTTACGAATTCTTTATTTTAAATATATTTAGAATTGGGAGACAGTTTGTACATTACTTGTATATGCTCCGGTCTGAAAGAGTTGATGACGACCCCTTAGCTATTCAAAATGATCCTCGTGTGTACGTCTGTTCTCTCTAAATCCCAAATGATAATATCGTTGTATGACATGAGTCATGGGTGTGTAGCTACTTTGTGGAGCTCAGACTCTGCTATGTCTCGGAGTTTTTTATCAGAATCATCGGGAAAATTCTTGACTTCGTAGTCCAAGGTTTCAAAAATTTGCCTCCAGGATTTGATGGAATCAATGGCATGTGGTGTAGTATCAGATATGACATCTCCTTCCGGGCTTGAGCTTTCAGCTGCTTCTTCACTTTTCTTAGGTGCCTTTCTAGGAGCCATAATGTTCGCGCTAGACCGAAACCTATTAACAGAGGAAAAATGTATAAGCCTGGATAAATGCAACTCACTCTTGATTGTAAAAAATAAAAATGAAATTTGAAATACAGAGCCTTTATTAACCTTTAACTTGTCTTACAATGAGCGCACTGACATAGGCGATAAGGAATTAATGTTTTAATGAGGAAGATACGCCTGGAGATACGCCTTTGTGTCAAAAATACCTCCATTTGTCCGTTATTAATACTGCCGAAATGTGAAATGCAAAAAGTAGTTTAGTCATGATTAATCCCATTTTAAACTAACTTAATTTAGTTTTAGACTTTGTTAAAAATTTGCGATTTCGCATTTCAGAGTTTTCGGGATCCTGTCCCTAAGAGGTATGTCATAAGAAAACCTCGAATCGTGAAAATGCGATGGGATTAATTTAGGCGCTAATCACTTGTATTAATGCTTTAATTGATCGAGATTAGTAATTAATTTCTACTTTTCGGAAAATCGGGAATCGGGAGTTCGAGGATTGATATTTTGATAGCACTTTGATACAAGGAAACCTGAATTGTGAAAGATTAGTGAATTGTTGATTGTGTTTAAGATTTTAATTAATCATGATTAAAGGGTATTTTGTGAAAATCACATCGGGACTTATAACATTCCTTTTTTCTTTTTTATTTCATTTAATATGAATCCTTTTCGGGATTTCGGCACTGGGACTCTAGAGTTGTTAACTAAAAATCATACTTCGTGAAAAACCAAATCCCGAAACCTGAAAAAATCTAAAGACTTTTGACTCCTTTTTAAAACTAAGGGCGGCTCCATGACTAGGAAAAAATGAAGTTTCAGGTTTAAAGAATAAAAAATTAAATTTCGTGTCAACAACCCCCATCTCAAAATACAAGGGATTTTTCACCAAATGAAAGGGATAATATGGTGCCCATGATGATTCCCACATGCCTGGAACCTAGGCCACTAGTGGGAATGCCTCCTGATGTTAAACAATCATCAACACTCCCTCTTAGCAAGGGAGTCATTCCATTCTCCATCATCACCTAGAAGTAGCATTGTCTCCTATCCTGGGAGTAGCTCTATCTCTCACACTGGATCCACTACCATAGTTTCTCTCCAATCCACATGATTGGATTCTCCCCTATCACTAAGGCAAGTCATTTTGTCTAGCATAATCCCTCCATGGAAGACACGATGCTCTTATAAGTCTTCCACTCCTGAGAATCCTTCCTAGACATCCCAACCCATGACACCTTCTTGACAGTCTTGGAAGATGCTTCTCACCCATATGGACCTGAAGGTTGGCTCCCACTGAATGACTGACTCTCCCTCTGAGCCTCGTGACTCCTTATGAATTTGAACTCCCTCTAAAGTTTGACTCCCTCTGAATCCACTAAATCCATCTGAAGTTTGACTCCCTCTAAATCCATTGACTCCCTTTGAAGTCAGACTCCCTCTGAATCCACTAACTCCCTATGAGGTCGATCTCCCTATGAGTCTTCTCAAACTTCAAATATACATGCTCCCCATCCATTGTCACTCTACTACTGAGGGTCATGGCTCACATAGGTTATCCCTTATTCCTATACACATTTCCCTATCTAACTCAAGGACTATTGTTGTGCCTAGGCTAGATCCTCTGGGAATCCAACAACACATGTCCATCTTGGAACAAAAAAACTGCATTGCCCTTCTCCTCAATCACTTAGTCCAAGAACACACTCCTTGCACCCATAGCACATTTTTCACTCGCAACACATCCCCTGACTCCATCCGCAATACCACTACTCCATATCCATGTACTACATGCATGGTCCTCATGCCAAGCTCCTGGTGCATACCTAAGTTAGAAACTATGAAGATCTCAAACAAATATTGTGCCCCTGTTATGTGCCAATGGTTCCCAATGTATAAGAACCATTTAATCCTCCAAGGCAAGCCTCTTTCTTACCTAAGTCATGACAATCCAATGAAATTCTTCCCAAGTCCATCATCCAAACACTCTTTGTGTCTACACACGCTACAACTGAATCTCTGTCCTCTCTTTGAACATTCCTGAGATATGGATGGACACCTAGTCTAGTCCATTCTAGGCCTCCGCAACTCATCTATGCAAGTGTCCTCATCCTCCTGGATCAAATACCTCATACATTGTCATACCTTGATAATGTGCAACTCTTTGTCCCGATGAATACTTTATCTCGTTAAATTTTGAAACATTCGAAGCTATCTCATATGTGCCAAAGCACTTGAGATGAACTCAACGAAAATCACCATGAAAAGTCACTACAAGTCCATCATCGGAGTTGGAAACCCACCACACAACATACTACAACGAAATGAGCTCTTCGCCAATCCACCAGAACTCCCAACCTTCCACACCATCGAGCTGCAATAGTCCACAAATCCTCATCTGGAGGGTCTGCTCCATGTCTCAAAACAAAGACCATCTATCCTCTTGCCACCTGCAATAGTCATTATTTATACTTCTCAAATATATCTCCTCAACACTGCTACAACTCCCTCTTAGAGTTGTCTCATGTGTAAATATCTCAGATCCAACTGCCCTTCTTAGAACCACAACTCTAATTCCATGTTAGATTTTGACCCCACCTTAGGTTTGGTCTATGTCTTCGATAATTATACACAAATTTACTATTTGAATTGTAAGCATAAACACATTGAGATTCCTAACCATTTAGCACGACGGAAAATCAAAACTAGCAATTAGATCATACACAAGTACACAAGAATTTAATGCTTAAATCTAATGTTCTTAAACCAAGAACCTATGGTCTCTCGTACTAGGGACAATGGACCAATCTTACATATATTAAAATACCAAAATTCACTTACAAGGAATAGTTGAAACCCTCCTTGGTTTCCATGCCAAACTTGGTTCAAGACTATTGTTATTACAACTCCAAATGCATTGTTGTAACAACCTCTTATGGTTTTCGAAAATTTATTTTTACACACCTATAACAACACTCTTTTGTTGCCCCAAAAATATCCCTTTATACTTTCCTCAAAGTGCCCCTTAGAACTATTGTTGGAGTGGTTGTTCTATCCCTCAAAACCGCCCTAAGTGTTGCTCATATGTGGGTTGTAATAGCCCCTTTTCTTGGTTGTAACAACCCTCTAAAACTTCATATACTAGTCTCCAGAACACCTATGGTTGTTTTCCATCTCTTAACCATCCCATTATTCTATTGTTACAGTCCTCCCTTGGCTGCCAAATTCTCCTGGACTATGTAAATACCTTCCACAAGTCCCTCCTTCCTTGGTCGAGTCACCTAGGTTGTTGTCCCAACCTGTGACAACCTTCTTAGCCTAGGTCAAACCCTCCAGTAGTCTCCTTAAGTAAGGTCGAGCTCCATAGATTCTAGTTGCACCTCCTCCTAGGTTGGTTGAGTCCCTCGCTTTGATGTAGCTAGGTTGTTCTAGAATGTCTAGCCTCTCCTAGGCCTTGACCTTCCCTTTCTTGTTTTCCAACTGAGGTACGAACCTCCTCCTCCTTGCTACCTTCCCAAGAAAAGACAAAAAATCAACAGAACTCAGGCCTAAAGGCCTTCCTCCATGGATGGATTGAGGTCACCAAGTCTGGACTGAAATCACCAAGCTATCTACACACGTGTCCCCGTCATGATTAGGCACACATGTCAGTGTGAAGCCTCATCACAAACCCACAAATCCCATCACCAATCCCCCAAGCCCCCAGCTCAAAATACAATGGGGTTTTCACCAAACGAAATGGATAATCTAGTTCCCATGTGCTTGACACCTAGGCGACTAGTGGGAATGCCTCCCAATGCTACAAAAGCATAAAAAAAAGGAGGGATTCAATCCCTAGTTGGCATGTGGTGGACTGGTTTCCTGTTTAAAGGATTGGAGATGGATTAGGGATGCATAGGGCTTCAGAAGTGTTCTTGTAGGGGATAACTAACCCAATTGAGTACATTTATTTGGAGGATATATGGAGTCTATGGAAGCTCATGATAGAGTTGTGTGGAATTTCCTTGTGTAGAAGCATCACCTTGGAGTCATTTTTGTGCACAACATCACCATTGGAGCATGACACTTGTACTCTAGAGTGGACATCTCACTTGTGTGGCCTATAAGGGTTCATGTAGATTTCTTGTAATGTCTTAGGCCCACATAGTATTGTTGTCCTCACTTACCTCTCATATAAATAGAGGAAGAAGAGAACATTTCCACAATGTGTTCATTCACTCGATTTTATTCACTCTTGTGATGGGATATGAATAAGAGAAAAGAGTGCACACTTCATCTTTCTCTATCTCTCTTAAGTCTTCACTTGTTCTTTTATTCTCTCTCTTTCTTAAGGCACTAGGGTTTCTTGGTATTCTTGGAGTTTCTTGGAGAATATTTGAGTTCTAGGTTTAGGGTTTATCACTCGAAGATTGGAGATTAAGTTTTTTAGAGAGAACACTAGGGTTTATTTATGAATAAAAATAGAAGAGGATGATGTCTTGCCTTGGAGGTTGTGTTGGGGATATTCTTGCACTTGAATCTTCTTGATTGAGCTAGGGTTTGATGCTTTACTCTAGCTAGGTATTTTTGGGTAGCTAGAGTTTTTGTACTATCATTCAGACAAGGATTTGTCATTTACTTATACTTCATCTTGATCTTATATATGAAGTTTCCATCTATCCATGTATTGTGTCATTTTCATATTTGCATTTGAGCTATAAATCTCCTTTATTCTTTGATATTTACAACCATTATATATTGTTGATTGAACATAATTAAAAGGAAAATTTGTTAGGTGACTTGACATCTAAGGAAGAATATAAGGGGATGATTTTACTATTATTATACTATTGTAAGAGTGCATCTTCATATATTATTATTGGTTGATAAGTTTCCCCAAAATGGGATAAAACCTATCTCCTTGTTTGGTAGATTTTCTCCTTGAATTGTTGGGAAGTTTGGGAATATTTGAAGTGAATTGTTGTGATCTTTCCATTTATTTTTATACTCTAATTTACAATAGTCCTAAAGGATGAAAGTTGTAGGGCTAAGATCTGGGAAACCTTCTAGGAAGAAGGTAAAATTTCAGTTTTGCATTAATTTCTTGAGTGCAAGAAATTTCCACATTTAGCACCTTAGATGGAGTTTGTTAGCCTTGGAGAAAAAACTCCTAAAGACTTTACTATTTTGATCTTTCTTGGAGCATCCCAAGACTAATTTCTCATTGATGAAGTGAAGTGATCTACATATGAAGACACTCTTTGCACACTTTTTCACACATGATGATGGGATGCCTAGCTTGTGGAAGGATTTATTGCACATATTTTCATGCTTTATGGATGGAAGTCCACCTTGGAGAACCCAAACCTATTATTTGGTGGATATCTATGAGGTTTCAAACCCTTGATGTTGGGATGTCTCACCTATGGAGGCCACACGTTCCATTTGAGGAGGTATTACTTGGTTATTTCACACTTATAGTCTTTTATGAGATGTTGGATCTTGTTGACATGGTCAACCACTTTGGAGGAGACACATGGCATAGCCACTCATTATTTTATTATTTTTTGACTTGTCACATGAGTTGGTTATGAGCTAGCATTATCATATTGTTTTCTTTGAATAAAATCATGTATCTATATAACATCGAGCTTATTTTATTATTTTTTGTTGGAGAGAATAGTGGATCGAGAAAAACAAATCATTTTTATTGGAAGAGTATGGAGCCAAAAGACAATAAAATGTTTATCTATCCCTATTTGCAATTATGGTTGGAATTGTGGGAACTCTCTTGAGCCTCATTGAATATATTTTTAAGGTTAATGGAATGGGTTTCTATACATGTGTGACCACCATTTTCATCCATTCTGCTGGGAACATCTAAAATTTTCTGCAATAAGGACTTTATGTCGGGAAATCATCTATTAAGGAACAAGAATTAAATGGTTATTTAGTTTATTCTTCTTGTTGTTTTCATTTATATATTTTGAGTATTGTAATTTTCCATTCATGGAATGGTTTCATAGAATTTTTAATTGAAATCAAATCACACTTTATTTTCCTATCATGTGCATGAGTAGAGCATATTTCCAAGGGTATATAAACCTTCTTTTCTAGAAATTTATTCAAGCATCCATGCGTGAGATTTTTCATGCAAAGGCAACAATTTTCACCATCTCCATTCACTTGATTTTGACCCTCGTGATTCCGTTTTTTCTATGGACCTAACCTCCCTAACCCCTCACTAGGTAGAATAATATGTTTTCCATGTAATAAAGGTCGACATTAGTTAATAAGGCCTATTTAATAATGTGAACAAGTCTAATGTAAGAAGACTTAATAGAAGCTTCCGCTTCTAGAAATATCTTCCTCTAGAATATCCTTTAGAAGATAGACTTAGTATAAATAGGAGTAGAAGCCATGAGAAAGTCTTGTCTTGAGAATTATGGTAATAGAGCTCTTCTCTGGTAGAGGTTTTCCCCTCAAAGAGGCAAGTGAACTTGGATTTCTATCAATAAAGGTATCATTTTTGGTGTTGCGATTCTCTATATTTTGTTGTTCTACTAGTATTTGCTGCAATATTATGTTTTTTCTTATTATTATATATTTGGTACCTTACAAGTGGTATCAGAGCTCTTTCCTCTATAGAAATTGTGGGTAATTTATTTCAGGGTAGAGACGTGTATCGTCGGCATATTTAAAGAACAAAGATATCTCATTCAATGGGTAAAACTATGACTAGGAAAGACTACACACAAGAAATACAAATGGTTTCATGGGGCTACCCAAAAAAAAAATCCCTTGTTGGAAACCTGTGTAACCCCTGTTGGTACCCCTTCGCATTAGACATAATCTATACATGAATCCCACGTACCTTCAGGTATATAGGGAGTCCCCTAGGTCTCCTGAAACCAACCCTAGATCATTTGATCGACCACCTAACTGTTATAGTGACACCGAGAACAACACTAAGGAAGATACTCTCTAGTACCTAGGTAATCAAGTAGTACAACTAAGGGTATGATCAAGCCTCCTTAGTTGGTTCCTTGAGATATTGGGTCGAGTAATATTGTTTGACCCCATGTGTATATTAGAGAGATATAGCACAGGGAAAACAATTGTATGTATGACCCTTGTACACCCTAACCTTTGGGAGCGGAACTGAACAGAAGGGATATTTTGTCATGCAACCATGCCTCCTGCATCTTGGTTGTGAAATTCCTACACAATTTCCAGGTTGGAGTATAAATCTGCAGGAGTTAAAAAATAGAGTATAGTGGTCCCTCTAGCACCCTTACCCAGAACCTATCCCATTGGATTCCTCTCTTCTCCCTGATCGCAGTGGTCCCTATCATTTTTAAGAATTTTGTTTTGTGGAACCACCCACCCTTCTTGGCACCCTTATTTCCCACTTATCCCATTGGATTCCTCTCTTTGCACTAATCATAGTGGTACCATTCACTAGTAAACCCTTTTCTGTGCAGATCTAGCCACCCCATTCTTATGTTTCCCTTTCACCATGGCCCACACTTGCAACCAAGACCTTGAAAACTGCCTCAATGCCTTGCCATTTGATATCTCCACGAACCAAAAGGAAATAAGACAAATCAATTCCAATATGTCCACCATCAATTCCTCTATCAATTCCACCATAGAGGCCAACATATAATACATGAAACACGACATTAATTCCCACGTAGATTGCTAGCTTGAATCCTTTTTTGCCAAGATCACTAAATTACTGAATATTCACAGAGGCCTTACCTCATATGAGAAACCTTCTAACCCATAAGGCACTTCTTCCTCCAACTCCTAGACTTTTCATTCCAAAAACCTTCATCACGATCTACATCTTCCATGAGTGGATGATCTAGATGGATGTCAGTGGCCTCCCACCTATTCCAACTGGCTCATTTTGGCAGTTTTCCATTTTGGCAGTTGTTTCCCTAGTTTTCGGGTCCCTGACTTGAGGGGCCATTTTGAGGCCCTAAACAACATTTTTAGGGATCACCACAGTCAAAATGACCTTTAGTGGATAGAAACAAAATGTATATTCATCGGATAGACATTTCCAAAGATATATAATGAACCTAAAATGGAGATCGTATGCAAAAGTTACGACCCTGGGAAGTTGATGTAATAACTTACCCAAACGGGACCCACATGATTTTTGGTGCTTCATCTCCTAGGGTTAGGTTCTTTGGATGTCTAGGGTTTTTGAAATTCATGTTTATTGTAAAAATGCATTTAGAGCCTCATTGTAATCATCTTCTTATGAATGACCCAACTCATCACCTTGTGGGAGCCCAATCATGTTGGTACAAAACAAAGATGGAACTTGACTACTCTGCATTGATTACCGAGCCCTGAATAAAATCAGTCAGAAATCGATACTCGATTCCTCGAATCGATGACCTCCTTGATTAGCTCACGGGGGTCAAATACTTCAGTAAGATTGATCTGGAGTCTGGCTACCACCAGGTCCTGATAGAATAGACAGATGTATGGAAGACCTCCTTCAATTCAAAGGAAGGTCTTTTTGAATGGTTGGTCATTCCCATTGGTTTGAAAAATGTTCCAGCCACTTTCATGAGGATGATGGATGATATCCTGCGACCATTCACCAATACATTTTTAGTGGTGTATCTGGATGACATCCTCATTTACAACAAGACTTGGGTATAATACTTACAACATATTCAACAGGTTCTGCACACCCTACGACGACACCATCTCTATGCCAACTTTGAAAAATTCTCCTTCGGCATGGACATGTTTCATTACCTCACCTACATCGTTGATCAGAATGGTGTACATGTGGATCTAGCCAAAATCCAAGTCATCCATGACTGTCCAACCCCAACCACAGTCACTGAACTTCAAAGATTCTTGGGCCTTGCCAATTTATACCACAGGTTCGTGTTGGGATTCTCCCATATTGCATGGGCCCTCAGCCAAGTAACCAGAGGTGGTGGTAAGGAGAAATTTATGTGAGGTCAGTACCAACAACAAGAATTCAATGATTTGAAGCAGCGCTTGTGCTTAGCCCCAATACTTTCTCTACCGGACCTACAACATCCCTTTGAGATAAGGACAAATGCTTCAGACTATGTTGTGGGCATCGTTCTCATTCAACATGGCCACCTCATGGCCTCTCATAGTGAGACACTATCAGATGTTGTATGTAAGTACCCTACTTAAGACAAATAAATGTACTCCATTGTGAAATCCTGCCGCCAGTGGGGGAATTACATTCTTGGGAAGAAGACAGTCATCCACATTTATCATAAGCCAATGTAGTTCATGCAGACACAAGGAAAATTGTAGAATGACCTCCATCAGAAGTGGTCCACGTACTTGCAGCAATTCCACCTCAACATCAAGTATAAAATGGGAAGCACAAACCGCATTATTGATTACCTTAGCATACCACCAGTCACGGCACTCACCATGGTTCTAGACTCTTGCAGTTGTGGGACCTCTAGATGGCCCCAAATCTAAGAGACAGACCCTGACTTCACCACCACCTATCAAATGTTGGGCACAAACATAGTTGTCGCTAATTTCCATCTTCAGGATGGGTTGTTGTGTCGTCTGGGCCATATTTGTGTTCCATCAAGCGAGTGAGCGAAGATGATCTGGGAAGCCCACTATAGTCGGGTGGCAGGACACTTTGGTGTCGAAAATATAGTGGCAATGTTGCAGAAAAAATTCTATTGGCCGAAAATTCGCTAGGAGTTCAACAAGTATATCAGGTCCTGCACTGCCTGAGTGATTTCCAAACTGGACACTAAGAAATAGGGCATTTACACCCCTCTTCCTACTCCTGACAGTCCATGGCAATCCATCTCAATGGACTACATGTCAAGCCTCCCATCCACCAAGCGGGGAAATTAATGTGTTTTGTGGTTGTGGATCGCTTTTCTAAGATGGTGATTATGGCCGCTTGCAAGAAGAGCATCACAACAGAGGCCACTACCAAGCTCTTCTTTGAACAAGTTTAGGTACATTTTGGAATCCCACAAAACATTCTCTCAGATCAGGACATTCGATTTCTCAGCACATTCAGGTCAAGCCTCTAATCATTGTTGGACACCAAGCTCACCAAATCCACGGCCTTCCACCCCCAGATAGATGGCCAAAACGAGGTCATAAATCGAATGATCGTGCATATTCTGTGCATGTATAATTGCAAGCACCCTCGCACATGGGATGAGATTATCCCCTATGTTCAACATGGATACAACCAAGCCCTGCAACCGAGTCATGCATATCTCAACTGGCCACAACCTCTTTCAGGTGGGGTTTGGATTCCAACCATTGGGTCCCATGGATGTTGCACTACCCCTTGCAGTCACCTCAACCAACTCATATCCTACTCCAACTGAAGTGGAAAAATACACCCATTTCATTGAGTGGATCCAACACATCCACCAACAGGTTTAGGATATCCTATAGAAGTCCAATGACAAGTACAAGTAGTGCCATGATCAACATCGGGTGCCACATAAGTTTTAGGTGGGTGACAAAATTTGGTTGCACTTGCAGAAAGAGAACCTTACAGGACCCCATCAGAAGCTTCGCCCACTTAGTTATGGGTCATACACCATCACCAAGACTATGGGTGATAATTCTTTCAAGCTCAACATTCCTCCTTTCCTTGGCTTGCACCCAATGTTCAACGTGGATATCCTTCGACCGTATTTCCCACCATTATTGGACACCTCAGAGACAACAAAACAACTGACACCAACAAAGCTCAACCCCAACTGCATACAACAAGAATCCAATGATCATATTGTGGACAAACAGATCAAGGGAACTCGCCAACAAACAATCCAACTTTATCGAGTTGTCAAAGCAGGGCAGCTCTTGCACCAAGGCAAGTGGCTCACCCGGGGTCAAATTCAGCAGGAATTTCCTCATCTGATGGGGGAACTCAATGCAATGGAGACCATTGATTCCTAAGGGGGGAGGATTGATCCAGATGGATGTCGGTGGCCTCCCACCTATTCCAACTGGCTCATTTTGGCAGTTTTCCAGTTTGGCAGTTTTTTTCTAGTATTTGGGTCCCTGATTTGCGAGGCCATTTTGAGGCTCTAAACAACGTTTTTTATGGCTCACCATAGTCAAAATGACCTTTGATAGATAGCAGAAAAATGTGTATTCCTCGGATAGAGCTTTCCAACAAGATATCGTGCACCTAAAATGAAGATCGTATGCAAAAGTTACGACCCCAGGAAGTTGATGTAATAACTTACACAAACGAGGCCCACGTGACTTTTGGTGCTTCATCCCCCAGGGTTAGGTTTTTTGTATGTCTAGAGTTTTTTACATTCCTATTTATTGTAAAAAGGCCTTCAGAGCCTCATTGTAATCATATTCTCTCCAATGAGCACAATTGTCACATCTCTTCTCAGAGATAATCTGCCACGATTCTAGCAAGCTTGTTTCTGCTGCATTTTATAGTTTCAACTTATTTCCTTATTGAATATAAACCAATTTTATTGTATATTTTTTATTCTGTGTTAAGCATATTTTGATAATAATCTGTATTCATTTTGTTCTTCAAATATATTCTGGATCATTGGTATCAGAGCGGTCTTCTCCTTGTCATTCTTAATGCATGTCCCCAAAGAGGTCAGGGTACAGAGAATTGGGTCTCAAGCTTGTTTCTCTTGAGGACGAAATCTCTTGCATGCCCAAACGACCTCTCATGGAAGAAGAAAATAAAGATGACGTGACAAGAGATCCCTTCAAAATGTTTCTCGAGGAAGCCCTCACACAACAAAGGAACGAGATGATTAATAATTTTGTGCAAATCCTTCGACGAATACCAACATGTAACGCATCTTCCTCAAATGGAGGCATCACCCCCTTCAAGGTACAAATAAAATTATATATTCTTATATTTGAAGTTCAGATAGACGCATATGCGGTAGAAAAATGGTTGAATCTGCTAGAAGGGTATTTATCTGTCCATAACTTCTTGAATAGAGAAAATATTACTTTTGCGCTCCTCAAAGTCGTCCCCCGTGTCAAAGATTGGTGGGAAACTTTTTGTGAGAAAAAGGAAACAAAGGAACCCTCATTATTTACAGTCGTAGTCACCTAGGAGTCCTTCAGGGATGCTATTAAGGAACAATACTACCCTGTTGGAAGTTATGACGAACTGTACACAAAAAGGAACACATTGCGTCAAGAAAGAGACCAAGTGGTGCCCGAGTTCACAAACATCTTCCATACCTTGTGCACCAAGTTGGGTATCAAATATTCTGAGTGACATCTAGTGCTCAAGTATCACGACGGTATGCATAGATACATCAAGGAAGAAATTTATTTTCTAGACATCTCATCCTTGGGCATGGCCTACTGATATGTCGTCAAAATCAAGCAGAAGCTCAAATAAAAGATGCGGCAATTTGGGCCTGGAAACCGCTCACAGCAAAAACTAGGAAAGGGTAGACCCAACCCACAGAACAAAGGACAGAGAAAATACGGACAACATCAGGACAACCATTCTAGGCCATAAGAAAAGAAGGACACCTAAAAGATAAATAAAGATACCAAGAAGTGGTGTGACTTCCATAAGAGCCCCTGGCATAACACTGTTGATTTTCGCTCGAAGTAGTCACTGGTGGATGAGATGAAAGCCTCTGAATCAGATGTGGGTTTCGACTCTGATTCAGAACCAGAAAGGAGGAGATGGATCATAGACGCAGAACCCAGTGCTACCATTGCTACCACCAAGCTCCATCCCGGTGAACCAGACGAGCCAGAGGAAGGCGAGTTCCTTTTTCATTCATAGATGTGGGTGAAGGGTAACCCGTTGCACTTCATCATTGATAGCGGTAGCCAGAAGAACATCATCTCATCAGAGGTTTTCAAGTGACTCACCCTACCAACAATGCCACACACACATCCCCACACCATCGGATGGCTCCGTGAAGTAAGCGACATCCGTGTCACCCAACAATTCCGCATGTCATACGTCAACAAGCCCTTCAAAGACAAGGTATTGTGTGATGTTTCCCCTCTCGAAGTTTGTAATTTTATTTTGGGACAACCATATTTATGGAAATGGCATGATGTATATGAGTCTAGGCCTTGTAGTGTTATCATTACTTTCAACAATAAATTGTATAGGATACCCGAGGAAGTCCCACCCAGTTCTATTTCCTTGATTTCTTCCAAGCAATGCATAAAGGTCATCCCTCAAACAGGGAAGTTTTTCTTCTTCGTGATTCGCTCTTAGAATGAGTGAAAGATCGCAACCACATCTAGGGTCTCTGTGGCTAACCTCTCCACACAGTAGAAGTAAGTGGATAAGGTCATGGAAGAATACTCAGATATCTTATCCTCGCCTACCAGGGTACCTCTGCACTGTCAAGTCAAGCACCCCATCAATCTGAATCCCAACGCATCGCTACCCAATGGAACACTCTATCGCCACTCTATGTTAGAGAATGACGAGATCAAGAAGTATATCCAAGAATTTCTCCACAAGGGTCACATCCATCCCAGCTCATCACCTTGCGGGAGTCCAATCGTGCTAGTACAGAACAAACATGGAACCTGATGACTCTGCATTGATTATTGGGCCCTGAATAAAATCACAGTCAGAAACCGATACTCGATTCCCCGAATCGATGAGCTCCTTTATCAAATCATGGGGGCTAAATACTTCAGTAAGATAGATATGAATTTTGGATACCACCAGATCTTGATAGAACAGACAGATGTATCGAAGACCACCTTCAAGTCAAAGGAAGGTCTTTTTGAATGGTTGGTCATGCCCTTTGGTTTGAAAAATGCTCCAGCCACTTCCATGAGGATGATGGACGATATCCTACGACCATTCACCAATACGTTTACAATGGTGTATCTAGATGACATCCTCATTTACAACAATACTTGGGTAGTTCAGTAGGTTCTACACACCCTGCGACAACACCAGCTCTACGCCAACTTGGAAAAATGATCCTTCGGCATGGACAGGGTTCATTACCTGGGATACATCATTGATCAACATGGTGTACATGTTTATCCAACCAAAATCCAAGTCATCCATGATTGGCCAGCCCCAACCACACTCACTGAGCTTGGGAGCTTCTTGGGACTTGCCAATTTCTACCATAGGTTCATGTTGGTATTCTCCCATATTGCATGGGCCCTCAACTAAGTAACTAGGGGTGGTGGTAAGGAAAAATTTGTGTGGGGAAAGTCCCAATAACAAGCATTCGATGATTTGAAGCAACGTTTGTGCTCAACCCTAGTACTTTTACTATGGGACCTGCAACATCCCTTTGATATCAAGACAGAAGCTTTAGACTATGTTGTGGGCATCGTTCTCATTCAGTACGACTACCCCGTGGTCTATCATAGTGAGACATTGTCATATGTTGTCCGTAAGTACCCTAATTACAGTAAAGAAATGTACTCCATTGTGAAACCCTTCCGCCAATGGAGACATAACATTCTTGGGAAGGAGATAGTCATATACACTGATCATAAGCCATTGCAGTTCATGCATACACAAGGAAAATTGCAGAATGACCGCCATCAGAAGTGGTCCACGTACTTGCAACAATTCCACCTCAACATCAAGTATAAAACAGGAAGCACCAACCGTGTCGTTGATTGCCTCAGCAGAACACCAATCGTAGAACTCACCACGGTGCTAGACTCTTGTGGCCATGAGACCTATGGATAGCCCCAACTCTAAGAGACAGACCCATAATTCACCACCACCTACCAAATGTTGGGCACAAATGCAATTGTCGCTAATTTCTATCTTCAGGATGGGATGTTGTGTCGTATGGGCTATATTTGTGTTCCATAAATCAAGCGAGTGAATCTGACCTGGGAATCCCACTACAGTCAGGTGGCAAGACACTTCAGTGTCAAAAAGACAGTGGAAATGCTACAGAAACATTTCTACTGGCTGAAACTTCGACAGGAGGTCAACAAGTATATCAGGGCTTGCACCACCTGCATGATTTCCAAATCGACAACTAAGAAATAGGGCATGTACACCCCTCTGCCTAATACTAAATGGACATGGGAATCCATATCAATGGACTAAATGTCGGCCTCCCATCCACCAAGTGGGGCAATGACTGTGATTTTTTGGTTGTGGAATGATTTTCTAAGATGACAATTATGGTCGCCTGGAAGAAGAGCATCACAACAGAGTCCACTGCCAAGATCTTCTTTGAACGAGTCTGGGTACATTTTCAAATCCCAAAAACCATTGTCTCAGATTGGTACAATCAATTTCTCAGTACATTCTGGTCAAGCCTTTGGTCACTACTGGACACTAATCTCACCAAATCCAAGGCCTTCCACCCCTAGACAGATGGGAAAACTGAGGTCGTAAATCAAATGAGCCTGGATATCCTACACATGTATAATTCCAAGAACCCTCACACATGGGATGAGAGTCTCCCCTATGTTCAACATAAATACAACCGAGCACTACATATCTCAACCGGCCACATCCCCTTTTAGGTGTGGTTGGGATTCCAACCATTGGGTCCCATATATGTTGCACTACCCCTTGGGGTCACCTCGACCGACTCATATCCTACTCCAATTGAAGTTGACGAATCTACTCGGTTCATTGAGCGGATCCAGCGCATCCGCCAACAAGTTTAGGATATCCTACATAAGTCCAATGACAAGTACAAGCAACGCCATGATCAACATCGGGTGCCAAATAAGTTTCAGGTGGGCGACAAATTTTGGTTGCACTTGCAGAAAGAGCGCCTTACAAGACCCCATCGGAAGCTTTGCCCACTCTGTTATGGGTTGTACACCATCACCAAGGCTGTGGGTGATAATGCTTCCGAGCTAAACATTCCTCCTTTCCTGTATTTGAAGGTTATATAGACGCATATGCGGTAGACAAATGGTTGAATCTACTAGAATGATATTTCTTTGTCCATAACTTCTCGAATAGAGAAAAGATTACTTTTGCACTCCTCAAACTCATCCCCCATGTCAAATATTGGTGGGAAACTTTCTGTGAGCAAAAGGAAACAGAGGAATCCTCATTATTTATAGTCACAGTCACCTAGGAGTCCTTTAGGGATGCTATTAAGGAAAAATACTACCATGTTGGAAGTTATGATGACCTGTACAAAAAATGGACCACGCTACGGGAGGAAAGAGACCAAGCGATTCTCGGGTTCACAAATATATTCCATACCTTGCGCACCAAGTTGGGTATCAAATATTCTGAGTGACATCTGGTGCTCAAGTATCGCAGCGGTCTGCATAGATACATCTAGGATGAAATAGATTTTCTTGACATCTCATCCTTGGGCGTGGCCTATCGATATGTCGTTAAAATCGAGCAGAAGCTCAAACAAAAGACGTGGAAATTTGGGCATGGGAACCCTCACAGTAAAAGCTAGGAAAGGGTGGACCCAACCTGCAGAACAAAGGACAGAGCAAAGACATAAATCCTCGGGACAACCAGTCCAAACCACAAGAAAATAAGGACACCAGAAAGACAAAGAAAGATATCGGGAACTGGTGTGACTTCCATAAGAGCCCATGGCATAACATTGTTGATTGTCACTCGAAGTAGTCGTTGGTGGCTGAGGTGAAAGCCTATGAATTAGATGCGAGTTCTGACTCTAAGTCAGAAACAGAAAGGGGTATATGGATCATAGATGCAGAATCCAGTGCTATCATTGCTACGACCAAGCTCCAACCCAGTGAAACAGATGATCTAGAGGAAGTCAAGTACCTTTTTCATTCACAGATGTGGGTGAAGGGTACCCCTTTGCACTTCATCGTTGATAGTAGTAGCCAGAAGAACCTCATCTCAACAGAGGTTGTCAAGCGACTCGCCCTACCGACAATGTCACGCTCACAGTCCTACACCATCGGATGGCTCCACCAACAAAGTGGCATCCAAGTCAGCCAACAATGTCGCCTTCCATATGACATCAATCCCTTCAAAGACGAGGTAGTGTGTGATTTTTCCCCTCTCGAAGTTTGTAATGTTATTTTGTGCCAACCATAATTATGGAAACGTCACGCTATATATGAGTCTAGGCCTCGCAGTGTTATCATTACTTTGAACAAGAAATTATATAGGATAACCAAGGCAGTCCCACCCAATGTTATTTACTTGATCTCTGCTAAGCAATGCAGAAAGGTCATCGCTCAAACATAGAATTTTTTCTTCTTCGTGATTCACTCTCACAATGAGCGAAAGATCGTAGCCACATTGAGGGTCTCTGCGGCTAACCTCTCCACACAACATAAGCAAGTGGATAAGGTCATGGAAGACTACTCAGATATCTTCTCCTCACCTATGGGGGTACTTATGCACTGTCAGGTCAAGCACCCCATCGATCCGACCCCCAGCTCACCACTTCCCAATGGGCCAGTCTACCACCTCTCTCTGTTAGAGAATGAGGACATCAAGAAGTAGATCCAATAACTTCTCCACAAGGGGCACATCCATCCCAGCTCTACGCCAACTTGGAAAAATGCTCCTTCGGCATGGACATGGTTCATTACCTAGGATACATAGTTTATCATCATGGCATACATGTGGATGTAGCCAAAATCCAAGTCATCCATGAATGGCCAGCCCTAACCACACTCACTGAGTTTCAGAGCTTCTTGGGCCTTTCCAATTTCTACCGTAGGCTCATGTTTGGATTCTCCCATATTGCATGGGCCCTCAGCCAAGTAACCAGGGGTGGTGGTAAGGATAAATTTGTGTGGGGCCAGTCCCAACAATAAGTGTTCGATGATTTGAAGCAGCGCTTGTGCTCAGCCGCAGTACTTTCACTATCGAACCTGCAACAACTCTTTGAGATCAATACAGATGCCTCAGACTATGTTGTGAGCATCGTTCTCACTCAGCACGACCACCCCATGGCCTATCATAGTGAGACACTATCAGAGGTTGTCTGTAAGTACCCTACTTATGACAAGAAATGTACTCCATTGTGAAAGCGTAACGTGAGTGGAGACATTACATTCTTGGTAAGGAGACAGTCATCCACACTGATCATAAGCCACTGCAGTTCATGCAGACAGAAGGAAAATTTTGGAATGACCACCATCAGAAGTGGTCCACGTAATTACAGCAATTCCACCTCAACATCAAGTATAAAACAGGAAGCACCAACTGTGTCCCTGATTTCCTTGGCAGACCGCTAGTCACGACACTCACCATGGTGCTAGACTCTTGCAGCCATGAGACCTTTGGATGGCCCCAACTCTATGAGACAGACCCGAACTTCGCCACCACCTACCAAATGTTCGGCGCAAACATAGTTATCACTAATTTCCATGTTCAAGACGGGTTGTTGTGTCATCTGGGCCATATATGTGTTCCATAAAGTGAGCGAGTGAAATTGATCTGGGAATCCCACTACAATCGGGTGGGAGGACACTTCAGCATCGAAAAGACAGTGGCAATGTTGCAGAAACATTTCTACTGGGTGAAACTTCGACAAGAGGTCAACAAGTATATCAGGTCCTGCACTGCCTACATGATTTCCAAACTGGCCAATAAGAAATAGGGCATGTACACCCCTCTTCCTACTCCTGAAAGGCCATGGGAATCCATCTCAATGGACTACATGTCGGGCATCCTGTCCACCAAGCGAGGAAATGACTCTGTTTTTGTGGTTGTGGATTGATTTTCTACGATGGCAATTCTGGTCGCCTGTAAGAAGAGAATCACAACAGAGGCCACTGCCAAGCTCTTCTTTGAACGAGTCTGGGTACATTTTGGAATCCTGCAAACCATTTTCTCAGATCGGGACAGTCGATTTCTCATCACATTATGATCAAGCCTCTGGTCACTATTGGACACCAAGCTCACCAAATCCTCGACCTTCCACCCCTGAACAGATGGCCAAACCAAGGTCGTAAATTGAATGATCATGCATATCCTGCGCATGTATAATTACAAGCACCCTCTCACATGGGATGAGAGTGTCCCATATGTTCAACATAGCTACAACTAAGCCCTACATAGCTCAGCTGGCCACAACCCCTTTCAAGTGGGGTTGGGATTCCAACCATTGGGTCCCATAGATGTTACATTACCCCTTGCAGTCACCTCAACCGGCTCATCTCCTACTCCAAATCAAGTTGAAAAATCCACTCGGTTGATTGAGCAGATTCAACACATTTTCCAACAGGTTCAGGATATCCTACATAAGTCCAATGACAAGTATAAGTAGCGCCATGATCAGCATTGGGTACCACATAAGTTTTAGGTGGGTGATAAAGTTTGGTTGCATTTTCATAAAGAGCGCCTTAGAGGACCCTATTGAAAGCTTCACCCACTTTGTTATGGGTCGTACACCATCGCCAAGGTTGTGGGTGATAATGATTTTGATCTCAATATTCCTCATTTCCTTGGCTTGCACCCAATGTTCAACGTGGATATCCTTCGACCATATTTCCCACCATTATTGAACACCTCAAAGATAGAAGAACAAATGACACCAACAGAGCTCAAACTCGAATGAATACAACAGGAATCCAGTGATCATATTGTGGACAAACAGATCAAGGTAACTCGCTAGCAAAGGATCCAGCTTTATCGAGTGCCCAAAGTAGGCCAGCTCCTGCGCCAAGGAAAGTGGCTCACCCGGGGCCAAATTCAACAGGAATTTCATCATCTGATGGGGGAACTCAATGCAATGGATATCATTTCTTCCTAAGGGGGGAGTATTGATCCATATGGATTTCGATGGCGTCCCACCTATTCCAACTAGCTCATTTTTAAAGTTTTCCCATTTGGAAGTTTTTTCCCTAGTTTTCGTGTCCCTGACTTGCGGGGTCGTTTTGAGGCCCTAAACAACATTTTTTAGGGCTCGCCACAAACAAAATGACCTTTGATAGATAGCAGCAAAATGTGTATTCCTCGGATATACCTTTCCAATGGGATATCTTGCACATAAAACGAAGATCGTATGCAAAAGTTACAACCTCAGGAAGTTGATGTACTAACTTACCCAAACGTGGCCCACATGACTTTTGGCGCTTCATCTCCTAGGGTTAGGTTTTTTGGATGTCTAGGGTTTTTGACATTCATGTTTATTGTAAAAATTCCTTCAGAGCCTCATTGCAATCATCTTCTTGCGAATGAGTGTATCTGTCACATCTCTTCTCAGATATAAGCCGCCACCATTCTAGCAAGCTTGTTTTCGTTGCATTTTACAGTTTCAACTTATTTCCTTATTGAATAGAAACCAATTTTACTGTATATCTTTTATTCTTTGTTAAGCATATTTTGATAATAATCTGTATTCATTTTGTTCTACAAATATATCCTGGATCAGTGGAGGTGAAAAACATTGTTGGCTTGGATCCCACTGGTTGGGTCACTCAAATGGAAAATTACTTCTCCTTGCATGACATCACTGATGAGTTGGAAAAACTTCATTACATTTTCCTCTATCTGCATCCTGAACGTTGGTAATGGTGCCATTGGTGTATAAATTCATGCCAAGGGTATGTATCTTAGACATAGTTTGTGGCCAAACTTTATGAATGATTTGACACAAACACACACCATTTGGTTTGTTTGACCAATTTGAAACAATATAGTACCTTGGAAGACTTTATCACCACATTTGAGCAATCAGATTTTAGAATGAAGGGCATGTCATATTCCTTCTTTAGGGAACTCTTAATTAGTGTCCTAAAGGATAAAATCCAAGCCTAGACCCTCATGGATCGCCCCCAGACTTGGTTGAAAGCTACTAAATGTGATAAACAATCACAAAAGGTTTCCTTTTTCCATAATCAAAAAGCCTCTTTTATTTCTCTCCCTCGACCTACCAACCCTTCCCCTCATGCCACTCCTTTCAAGATCTAGAAATTAACTCGAACATAACTATTTGAATGCCAACTCAAGGGTCTTTTCTATAATTGTGATGAAAAATATTTTCTAGGGCACAAATGGAAGGAACAAAATCTTTTTATGGCCATTTATGAAGATGTTGTTGATGAGGAGGCCAAATTTTCTCCTTTGTAAGAGATGCCACCAACAAATGATCCTACTCTGCCCTCTGATCCACCAGAAGTTGAATTGTTGATTTTGTTGCATGCCCTCACTAGTTTCTCTTCTCCCCAAACCCTAAAGATAATTGGGCACATTAATCATAGGAAATTCATAATCTTCATTGACAGTGGAAACACCCATAATTTATTCATCGTCTTAATGCCTAGGAAATCAATTATTATATCTATGCAATCAACAATTTTCAAATCATGATTGCCAATGGTGGTTCCATGAAATGTGGTGGGCGTTGCGAAAATGTATGCCTAAAAATTGGTCAATACCACCTGAAATCTCATATGTTTTCTATCAATATGGGCGGTTGTGATATTGTGATCAGTCCTGAATGGTTATGAACTCTTGACCCCATCCTCATGGAATTTAAGGACCTAACCATACAATTCCAACAGGATGGATGACATTGTAAGTTCCAAGGCATCAAAATAAGTTCACTTGAGATCATTAGTTCCCATTGAATGGAAAAGCTCCTAAGAAAATTCCATTCTGACATTATTGCCCAAATCCATTTCATTCATGTCGTTGAGACACCCTCTATGCACCATGACATCCAATATATACTCTCTTGAAACCAAGCTATTTTTAACACTCCCCATGGACTTCCCCCTTCCCACGGTGCCCGTGATCATTCCATTCCTCTAGTACCACGTAGTATTTCTCCCAATGTTCACCCTTATCATCATCCCTTTTCCCAAACAATTGAAATTGAGAAAATTGTTCAAGAATTGTTAGAATAACGTACTATCCATCCTAGTACCATCGCCTATTCTTATCTTATAGTCATGGTACTCAATAAAGAAGGTACTTGGCGCATGTGTCCTGATTTTCGTGCCCTCAAAAAACTCACAATCAAAGACAAATTTCCCATTCATGTCATTGATGACCTTTTGGATGAATTGAGTGGTGCTCAATACTCTACAAAACTTGATATTTGTTTTGGCTACCACCAAATACGTATGGAAGAGGAAGATATCCCCAATAGTTCCTTTAGAACTCATGGGGGTCACTATGAGTTTTGGTCATGCCTTTTGGCCTGTGTAATTCCCCCTCCACTTTTCAAAGTCTCGTGAATCATGTCTTTTGTCCTTTCCTTCATCATTTTATATTAGTTTTCTTTGATGATATTCTCATCTATATTAAAACATGGAAATCCCATCTCAACCATGTGGATCAAGTTCTCCTTCTATTGTCTAAGCACAAATTTTTTCTCAAACAATCTAAATGTTCTTTTGGCACCTTTGAAGATGATTAATTGGATAATATTGTAAGGATGGTGTACGGGTGGATCCTAAAAAAGTTGAACCTATGAAGGATTGGCCTCTCCCTAAGACTGTTAAAATATTTTGTGGTTTCTTAGGTTTAACCAATTATTATCACAATTTTTGGGGGAATTATGGAAAAATTTCATCTCCTCTCATTTCTTTCCTTAAAAATAATGTTTTCATTTGGACTCCAACAACTGATCAATCCTTCCAAGCCTTGAAATATACTATGTGCACAAATTTTGTCCTGGCACTACATAACTTCACCAAGACATTTTTCCTGTAATGTGATGCATTAGGGGAAGGAATTGGGGAAGTCCTCATGCAAGATGTTTGACCTTTGGATTTCACTAGAAAACAACTATCACAGCGAAATTCGGTCCAATCAAACTATGAAAAGGAAATTTTGGATATTATCCATGTAGTGAATATATGGTGTCCTTATCAATTGGGACAACACTTCCAAATTAAAACTGATCATCGTGGCCTCAAGTATTTTTTGTAACAAGTAGTTTCATCCAAGGAGCAACAAAAATGGTTGACCAAGCTGTTTGGATATGATTATGAGATCATATACAATAATGGAAAAGAAAATATGGTTGTTGATTCTCTTTCAAGGAAATATGAAGAAGCAGGGTCTCTCTTTTCCCTCTCATTCATTGTAGCATACTGTCTTCAAGTTATTCATCGGGAATGGTTACAAGACCCCAAACTTTATAGCCTGATCCAAAAATTGCAATACGATCCTCAAGATTCTCCATGGTACTCTTGGCACAATGAAGAGCTTCACTACCAAGGTCATATGTATTTAAGAAAATAGTTGAAACTTAAATCCACGATGCTCTCTGAGTTTCATGCTTCACCCACGGTTAAGCATTCAGGGTTTACCAAAACCTATGACTGGGTCAAATGTTCCTTTTTATGGGACAATATGAAATAGGAAATATGCACCTTTGTGGATGAATGTGATACTTGTAAATGCAATAAGGGAAAAAAAGTCAAAGGTCTAGGAAAACTCCAACCGCTCCTGATTCCACCTACTATTTAGAGGGATGTTTCTATGGATTTCATTGTTTCCTTACCTAAATTGGGAAATAATTCATTCATCATGGTGGTAGTAGATAGTCTTTCCAAATATTCTGATTTCTATTCTCTTCAATACCCGTTCACTGCATCCATAGTGGCTCATTTTTTTATGGATAATATATTCAAACTCCATGGCATGCCAAATTTCACCAGCAATTTTTTGCAAGAATCGTTCAGGCTCTAAGGAACCCAATTTCATCTCAGCACTTCCTATCATCCCCAGACTGATGGAAAAATTGAAGTTATTAGCAAGTGTTTGGAAATGTATTTGTGATGTTTTTCATTCGACGAGAAAAATTAGTGGGCTTAGTGGTTAACCCTAGATGAATGGTATTGGTGGTACAAAACATCTTACCATACCGCCACTTGCATGAATCCTTTGAACCAGTCTGTGGGAAAAATGATCTAGGTGGAAATCGGTGGCCGCCCACCTATTCCATTGGCTCAACCAACTCTATTAAATGGTAAAATCATATAATAAGAACAACCTTACAACCATAAGGACACTAATGGAGCCCAATGAGACCACATAACAACTAGTGGAAGAGTTACAAGTATCACCAAGGAAAGATTAACCACCATAACTTGGGTATATAAAAAAGGAAAAGTGGCATAATAGAAAAACTTTAAGAACACATGTCGACCACTAAATGTTTCAATAAATAATTATCTATATTTATTTGACCAACATTAATACATCCCAACACCCCCCTTAATATTGACATGTGTAAGATGTGGTCACAATGGCCAAATAAACATTACAATAAGATCCCCCCTTAATTTTAACTTGGGGTAGGGATACAATCATGATCAATGATGACAATAACCATTAACAATGTATTGTAGACAAGTCAACAATAGAGAGACCCTTTTAGAACTTAACCTTTGAGAAACCTAAAAGAACTTCACACAAACCTTTTTGGAATTAGGATAAAAAACAAGGGTTTCCACAAGTGAGTCAATGCAAAAGTGGTCCAAGATAGAGATTTAATACCATGATGTTGTCAAAAAACAACCTCCATGAAATGAGAATGATGATTACAAAGAACACGTTGAATATAAGAGTAATCCAATGAAAATGCCATTAGGGAAAGAGTGTCAAAGATCAAGAAAATCAGTCCAAGCATGCAAATGAATAAACTTGTTGAAGCTCAAAGTGATATGACAAAGATGTTATTAAGGAAGGAGTATCAAATATCAACAAGAGCATTGAAAGTATACACGTTATTCAAACATTACATGTGACAAGTAGGTCTTCCCATCATCAAAGCATCTTCTTCCATGCACACATGCAACAAAGAAGCAACATAGAAAGGTTTCCATCAAAATAACTACTAAGGATAGGCTATTGTTATGGTCAATCAATCGTTGGGAATAATCATAGGAGATGAGGATTGAACCCATGTATAGTCAAGGAAACTATAATATAGGAAGTTCTCAAATAAGAGCTCAAATATTGCCATGACCAATAACTAATCCAACCACATTCATAATAGTAAGATCCGATCCAAATTTCTACCATATAATCTTCTTATGCATGGATTTATAGTAAGATTTATTATCATACCATAAGTGGCAATAAGAATGTTGATGCTAGGATGGAGAGCGAGGACACATCCTATCATGATGATTAGAATGTTGATATGGATGATATGTGGATGGTGAAGGATCTTGTTCTTGTTGATTAGCGGGTGCAAGATCTAGTTCTTGTGAATATAAAGTAACAAAATTAGACTGAATGTAATATGGTTCCTACAAATTAGTGGTAGGTGAATCAAATCATGCAGGATCTATTTCTTATGGATCCCTAGTAGTAGAAGAATCAAGGTGACTCACATTTGCAATGGAGTCTAAAAATATCCAATGCCTTCTCTCACTGGTCTAATATTAAGCTTAATAAGAGTGATAATAACTTGTCCATTCTTACCAAGGCTACCACCATATAACCCATATGTTGAAGTAAATTGGAAGGTATGCTTCTCAAAATCATTGATATCAAGAGAAGATTTCTCATGGGTAGCAACTAGTGCATGAAGAGTTGCATTGAAAGAAGAGGAAATGGATTTTTTTGATAGAGATTGAATTTCATCTTTCATGTCAAGAATTTCTTCTATCTCTCATTATTCATCCCAAAGTGCTTGATATGCATGAGCATTAGATTCTTCCATATTATTAATACAAGGTTTCCAATTATAAACTAGTTCATCATATTTCTTAAAAATAAAAGAAACAAAAGGGGGTAATTTTCTAATGCAATGATATTTTATATCTCTTAATCCACTTATTATATAAGGCTCTAATTGAGGTGTGTCAAAGTCCAAATGAGCTTCTCTTTATTAACTAGTTGTTGAAGTAGGTGATCATAATCATTATTTGGGGTTTGATACTAAAGTCTCATGTTATCACTTTGAAGAAAAACCACCTCTTCATGATGTTGGTATTGGTGTCTTTCAATGAATTGACCTTCTTATAAATCTTAGCATTAGTGTCTCATAGTGAAGAAATTGTGGCATGAAGTTTTTCTTTCACGTATTCTAGTGAAGTAATTTCATCATGAATTTTGACATTAGTATGTTTCAATGAAGTAATCTCTTCATGAATATTACCTTTAACATTTTGCAATGAAATGACCTTTATGGTGTTTTTGAAGGACCACTTCTTCCTCATTCAAATCAATGTTGTCACCTTTTTTTATCTCATTAAGCTAGGGGAAACCTGGTCTATGTACATTCTCACTTGTAAGATAAATTCTAGTGATCCTTTCCTTTGGAAAATACTTGAGGTGGTATTGGATTGTGAAAAAATAAAAAAATATGTAGAGAGAAAAAATGGATTGTATGCTCAACAGTGTAGGAGGGGAATAATAGTGAAGCAAAACAATATTGACTCCCACATGACACAATAAGTAGACCATAATATAAGGAAAAATCTACTTGAGTTGGGGCAATCCTCCTTAATTCCAGCATCCCCTTATGAAGTATATATATGAGAAACAAGAAGTTGTGAGAAGAAGTAGTGAGAATAGTAATCATTAAACCCTTTTCATTCCAAGGAATAGAATAGGTTCAACAAATAGTATGCATATTATCCAGTATTGAGTCTAGTGTAAGTACTACTAAGAATTCTACTAGTTTATCACAAGAGGGGTCTTCCAATAGGAATTTCCCTATCTTGACACCTAGTATTCTACTTACATATATAAACACAAAATTGAAATCTAAACTACAAAAACAACAAAAGTGTGTGATTATGTGCTAGATAAAGAAATTTAGGGTGTGAGAGAGGAGTCATTTTGTTATTGTTATGATCTAAAGGCTTAACTCCATGATCACTTCTAGAGGCTTAACTCCATGATCACTTCTAGAGGCTTAACTCCATGATCTAGAGGCTTAACTCCATGATTTTGTTATTGTTATTGTTATTGTTATTGTGATTTTGTTATGATCTAGAGGCTTAACTCCATGATCACTTCTAGATTCTTTGTACTGACACAAGTATAACAACATGATCTCTATTCGACCTATAAATGAACCAACTTGTGTTATGTGTGTGTCATAACAACATGATCTCTATTCGACCTATAAGTGAACCAACTTGTGTTATGTGTAATGTAGGACTTTTTAGTGGTGATGCATCACCAACAAAACTAACATAAATAAATTAGTATGTATAAATAAATATAAACACAATAAACGTGATATATAAATTTGATTTTTATTTTCCTACATAAGGTCAGAAATGGGGTGTAAGTGTTTCGAAGCTTTTCTAAAAGTGATGATTAGTCCACACATTCATCCCCTAGTCACTGATATTATGTAAGTTAAAAAAATAAATGAAATAATGGCACAGATTATATAAATAATGTGCAATCATGCTGTGTTCACATATGAAAAAAAAATGCAATGGGTTTAGTGTAGGAATTTTTAATGGCCCCGAATGGCCATCAAGGCTAGCACCCAACTTGCATCCCGGCCAATAAGACAAAAAGGATGAACAAAAAAACAACAACAAATATGTATGTTAAATCAAGAACTACAAAAAAATTACAATAAAACATCAATAAAACAAATGGCGAATACCCTAATACAAAGTGATTCATCTCCTAAAATATATCAACTCTATATATGTAACAACACGGTCCAACAAGAATGTTGTGGGCTTGTTATCAAGGGTCTTTCTCTACACAAACTTTAATCAAAACCAAAATTTAATTAACTCTTTAATAAGAAAAGAATCAAGTAAGTGTTGTAAAAATTAATCAATCAAACCTTTCCATAATTGAGCAATCATTAAAAGAAACAAAAGCTAAAAAATGAAAAACAATTACTTATATGCTCGACCATGGTGGTAGAAATATTTGTCTTCATGCAAACTAGGATTTCATTATTTTTATCAAATTCCAGTAGTTGTTGGGAGAAACTCTCTTCCAAGTGCTTTTACACCCAACCAACATATAAATTAATATGTTGAAGTACCCCCCATGTAGGGGTCTTGAGCTCAAAATTTAGGACTAAGGTTTCACTCCCACAATTTCTAGTTGTCTACCAATCTCAACAACTAGGGAGAAGTCCAAAAATAGGTCAATCACATTCACCAACGACCAACCAATAAAGAATCTTGGTTATTGAGTCAACAGTCTCTCCATAGGGCTATTGTGTGATATGGACTTTTCACACTCCCCACAATATCATTGTGCTCCCAACTTCAATAAAAAAAATAGGGTTCTACACTCCCCCCATAGGGTTATTGTGCTCCCTATTTTAGTAGTCTACCAATCTAGAACAACAATGAAAATGCACAATTTTCCCCAAACTGTAGAAAAAATTACCACCCTTCCCTTCCCACCCAAAAAGGAAAGTCTAGGGTTTTCTTTCAACTCGACACCAATTCCCATGCACCAAAACTCTCACATCAAAAATATCATGAAAGATTAATTATCCCCATTCCCAAGACTCCCCTTTGAAAATAAAAGCCCCCATATCAAATAAGAGCAACCTAAAATAGGATCTCAAGTAGTTAGGGTTAAATACCAATGTAAGTTCTAAACCATTGCAATTGAAGCAATGCATACAAATTCTTAAGAAAAACAAAAAGTAAACAATGACATGCACACACATACACACTACACAAAGATTTACCCTAGAAAACTTTAATTGAAAAAACTAGCCTAACTTAGAGCCACACCTCTATATTTTTCTTATACTAACTTAACCATTCACAATATAATAATTAGGTATTTAGAAATATTCAAAACCTGATATGCTAATCTAGATTAAATTATGACCCTAATCCTTTAACCAAAATTAGATTACAATGGGCCAAAAACTATTGGATGAAAAATAACAAACACCTCATGCATGGGTCAAGTAAGGTTGACATCTTAAATATGGTAAGTAAAATAGATTTATGATGATCTCAAAGAGATGGAAAGGATTATATCAAATAGATGGTAAGCAAGGAAGATATAAAATACATGATGAAGGAGCTAGAAAACATCATTATCCTAAATTTTCCTCCTCAAGAAGAGGATAATGAGAACAATATGATTGAGTCTCGACCACACATGGAAAACATTTTAACACATATGGAGAATAAAAGGATTGATTCTTAGATACTTGATCATTCATCACTCCAATATCCATGCCATTGTGGTTTCAATTTGAGACTAAGGAACAAATTCAATCCCAATATCAATAAGAGCCTGAAGTTTGCCGGTAATGATTCAATATGGAGAAATTATTTGATATACACCATGGGCCAACTCTACAAAATGTAACTATTTCATTTTTATGTTTAGGATGTGATCAATTTATGTAGTATTGATGGCTTTGTGACCGAAAAAATCACCATATCATTTATTGGTCCATTTTTACGCATGCATTGCTAGTGCATTATGGGGATAGCATGAGAAGATCCTCCTTTAGCCAATTGATAAATCTCAAGCAAAGAGGTAAAGTTGCAACGTGCATTCAAGAATTTGAAAAGTTGAGCTTTCTATCAAAGTTGTGTTTTTTATCAATTGGCTAAAGGAGGAGTTTCTCATGAAAAGGACAAGCTTTAAAAATATGTACCTCTTTCTAAAGTTGATAAATTTGTAACATAAAATGATGAAATGATATAAAATTGATAAAATTGATATAACGTAAAATTGATAAAAAGCACAAAAAAATCACTTCATCTAACGCCTCATGCATAGGTCCATGGTGTACATTTTGTAATGAATGCCTCGCGCATGGGTGCACACTGTACTTGCCTAGAATATAACTTGTTTCCAACAACCTAGTGCATGATTATATAGGAAATCGTCCTCTAGGTCACATCACTAATGCCCATAGAAAAAATCCTTCAATGGCAATTTACATCAACTAAGTCACTTTCCATAGTTAAACCCACCCAAATTCCTCACTTACAATAATCTAGGCTCTATCTAGGTATGGCTAGCTAGGTTTGAGCACAAGGTATCTCTTTTGGATGATCAATATCCAATATAGCTATATATCATTTGTGTATCTCTTGACATTTGACTACTGTGACTGCAAGTCCCAAGAATAGCTCACTCAAAGGTAACTCAATATACCTATACCTCAATTATTAAAAATCACATGCATCAAAATGCTATAATAACACATTCACTTAATAATATCAACTCAAATGTATAATATGTCTAGGTGATCCACACACACACACACACACACACATGCACACACAT
Source organism: Picea sitchensis (assembly GCA_010110895.2). Lineage (NCBI taxonomy): Eukaryota > Viridiplantae > Streptophyta > Pinopsida > Pinales > Pinaceae > Picea > Picea sitchensis. The sequence continues at coordinate 57,151 of SNQJ01S0009797.1, forward strand.
CACTAACTTAAAGTGTAACATATAATAGAAAACTAAAAATTGGCCTCGACACACGAGGCAACATCAAAAATCATTGTGATGTCCAAAATGAAGTACTGTAACTCCTCCTTGCTTAGAGAGATGATGTCTTTGAGGCCAAAATCGTGTCAACGAATATTTCATAAAACTTTTCATAACAAAGTAAGCGCAACGTTTAAAAAACAACAACATGGCGACCAACTTGATGAGAACCATGACCTAAAAATTAGAACTCTAGCCCTAAAAACCCATATTTTTCTGTCAAAAACACCAAATTCAATCCTTGAATAGAAAAGTGGTTCTATGAGTAGCTTCACCGAAATCCCTAGTGATATGCACATGACAACACTATGTTTCAGATGAGACAATAGTGGAAGAAAATTACAACTTCTATGATCAAAGTAGACATGATTAACAAAAATGGTGTCGATGTTGAGGAAGAGAGCATGTGGCTAGTGTCACCCGTTTTTTTTTTCGTAAGATAAATTTTATAAGTATTCTAGTGTGATGTAGAAATGCTTTTGTAGTGGGTTTTCTAAAAGGTGTTTCTTGGTCATTTTGTGAATAATGGTGATATTGGTATCACCGTTTTTTCCAATGTTAATTATAGATGATATGGTAGCTCCAAATTATATTATTGTGTGCTTTTGTTTTCTTTGGTTTTTTTGTGATCCTTGTATCATCAATTTGTTGCAAGGGTTATATTTAGGACTTTTGTTTTTTTTAAGAAATGTATGGTCAGTTGCTCAAATACCACCTTAATTTCCAAATTCTACAAACATTAATTGTATGTTTATAAAAATAAAGAATTTTTTTGATAAATTTGACATAAACTAAAAAAAAAAAAATTCATTTAATTTAGCAAATAATTGGTGAAATTCTAGTGAAATTTTAGCCAAAATTTTGCCCAAGTTTGGCCAAAATTTGTCAAATTTAACCAAATTTCATGAAATTTATTGCATGGATATGTCCAAAGTAAACCCCTCCCTAGGAGATATTTGTAGCATTGCCCCCACACCCAACGCCCCAAAACCCTCCCTAATGTAAAATTGCTCAAAATTTCTTGAAATGGGGATACATTTCGTCAAATTTGACACAAATCAATGAAATAAATTTAAATTTGAAGCATGGAGGGAGGGAGGCTGATGTTCATCATTAATCCTCCTCCCCCTTTCATGCTTTAAATTTGGAAAAATATTTCTAAATTTCACCAAATTTCATTAAATTGCTTGCATGGGAGGAGGGAAATTCCTAGCATTGCCCCTACCCTAAGAACAATGTGGTGCATTGACCCCCCTCTATGACAAAATTTTCAAAATAATACTATAAATTTAGTGAAATTTGGTCTAATTTTAGTAAATTTGGGTAAATCTAGGCACATTTCTTTAAATTTCAACCATGAACAAAGTTGGGTGATGTTAGACACTGCCTCTCCTCCAAACATTCGTTAAATTTAAAGAAATTTGGAAAATTTTGGACAAATTTCGTCAAACATTGAGTATATTTGAGTAAATGTGAGTATGGAGGGGGGATAATGCATCATATCACCTCTAGAATGGTGTGTAATGTTGGCCATCGTCCCCCACCCCCTGTAATGTCCCCCACCTCTTGATGAATAGGTTTGGAGAGACTCAGTAGTTTAGCTATCCCCACTAGACTATAGTCTCAGGAATATTGGGGACAAAGTCAACCAGAAGACATAACATTCTATTTTTAAGTTGACTTTGTGTGGAATAGTATAACTCAATGAAAGAAAAGAAAAGGTGAGTTAAGGTTAAGAGTTGACCCTAGGGGTTAACTAACTCAACATATGAATAGACTAGAGCTATAAAGGAAACGGCAGGACGCACTCCTAATTCATTCTGGATTATTATCTTATTTGCATTGGAGCTCTTGAGCACAAGCAATTTTGAGGGTTTTGAGTCTAAAACCCTAGAGCTCAACTCAATGGTGAAAGATCCCACCTTTCTTGATCCAGGCTTGGTCCCGAAGGTGAAATAATCCTCCAACACCATTCTACAGTGTTGCAGAGTTTGTTCTGCAGGAAAATTCTAGGCTAGGGCGCAACCTAGGGGGTTTCCATCTAGGGGGGTGCACTACCTTGAGGAGATTGATTCGATCTGGAGGAAGGAGGAGGATTTTCAGAAAAAGAGTACATGGGTTTTCTTCGTAGAGTCCCTAGCATCATTCATGGAGTATTTCGGTGGAGATTATCGTTGCAGTTTATTTCTAGGATCTTGGCACGAATTGGATAAGAGAGGGGTGCATTGCAGAAAGAGGTTATCAATGTTTTATGGCTCGGATATTCATAGATTGACTTAATACTTCATCATATTGTTATCATTGGCTCAATATGCAATCAGGGAGATTTTGGTGGCATTTGGAGGCTCCTAGAAGGGAGAATGAATTCTCCTTGACTTAGTCAAACCAGGAGAGCGCAATCCAGTTGAGGGTTTGCCTAGTTGGAGGAGCATAACTTCTCAGTTCAGCTTGAGACTTGGCTCGGTGGTTTCTATTATCCCGATCTACATTCTAGGAGAGTTTGGAGGGATTTAGAGCTTAGAAAAGGGAGGGTCGAAACTTGAGGTTTTATCAGCATCCAGAGCAGGGCGTAACTCAGCCAGTTGGAGGGGTTTTGCAGAGTATTGATCGGGTCTTATTATATTCAATATTATCTTGTTGTTGGTGGCCTTTGGAGGCTTGGATATCTTCTGACGCAGCCTTTGGGAGGCACTTATCTTTGTATTTCTTATTATTGTATCAGTTGGCAACCCATTTTGATATTATTGGTGATTTCTTCCAGATCTGCAGATCTCTTGTTTACAAGATCTCCCTAATATCTAAATAAAGGTGAGATATGAAATTATTGGTTCACTACTGGTTTTCTTTATATATATTGTATTGTTTATGATTATATTCTTTAGATCTATTTCTCAATCAACATCAAGTAAATCCATAGTGTGCATCTTCATGAGTACACCTGCAAATACATAAAAAACATATAAAATAGTAAACAGTTAGTGTCCCAAGCAAAAAAATTGGATCAAGAACATTACAGTGGTATCAGAACATTGATCCTCCCATCTTGTGGGGATTAGCACATGCAAAATTTCAGTGGCATTTATATGGGCAGACGCAGGAAGAAGACAGGTGAGACAGAGGCAGAAATGGAGGGATCAGGTGAGGACACTGAGCCACATATTGTGGCAGGTTTCTCCAAGGAGTTACAACACTCCATAAACATGACACAAAGAACCCTTGTACATCATCTACAGGAAAATCAGGAAGTAGTGCATAGGGGATAGGTGGAAATGACAAAGACTCTGAAAAGAGTGAATGACAGCCAGGAGATATTGGTGCAACTCATGATGAAGATGACTCATGTAGGGAAGGGTCTGGAGGTTTATGCCAATAGAGAAGCTACTGGATCTCATGGAGGGACTAGCAGGATGAGAGGGGTGCTACAAGGGAAGAAGGTCTTAGTTCTCATTGATGGAGGAGCCTCACACAACTTCATTGACTCATCCCTACTGCAAAGAAGACATATATCGACAGTGGAGTTTCAAGGATTTTTTGTGGAGGTAGCAGGGGGGTGACCCATGCCTTGTGACAGGTACATTCCTGGAATGAAACTTACCTTGGGAAGACATGATTTGGGACATGATTTCTATTTTATGGACCTTCCAGACACCAACATCATCCTTGGAGTATAGTGTCTTAGCACATTGGGGCCAATCACCATAAATTAAAAAATCATGGAAATGTCTTTCACAGCAGAGTATGAGAAAAAGGTGGTTCTTAGGGGTATGACGGGAAACGCACTGAGAGTGGTGATATCCAAATGCATGGAGGCCATATTTAGGAGGGAATACATCATCTATGCAACAAAATGTAAAATATCAGTTTGAGTAGACAATAAGGGAGAAACACACTATTCACTAGAGATTAAGAAAATCATGGATAAGCACAACAAGGTCTTTGAACCTATACCACCAGGGGCACCACCAGATAGGCGGTTTGAGCACATAATAGAGTTGGAGGAGGGTGCGAAACATGTCATCACCACTCCCTACAAGAACCCAAAGAAATATAAATACGAAATTGAAAAGGAAAAGGAAATCAAGGAGTTGTTGGATATGGGCCACATCAGGCCAAGTTCCAGTCCCTTTGCATCTTCGGTAGTATTGGTGAAAAACAAGGATGGGACAATGCACATGTGTATTGACTACGAGGATTTAAAAAAGAAAACAATAAAAAATATATACCCCATCCCCCGGATTCATTAGATATTGGATGAGGTCCATGGGGTCATATATTTCAAAAAGATTGACTTGTTCTCCGACTATCATTAGATAAAAATGAGGGAGCAAGATATCTCCAAGACTGATTTTTGGTGTCACTATGGACACTATGAGTTTCTAGTCATGCCTTTTGGGTTGACTAATGCACCAGACACCTTGCAGTCATGCATGAATCATTTTTTCAACAAGCAGCTGAGGAAATTCTTATTATTCTTCTTTGATGATTTATTGATCTATAGCAGAACTTGGGAAGAGCACCTTCATCATGTGAAATAGATTTTGGACATCATGGAGGAGCAATATTTATATTCTAAGGAATTCAAATGTGAATTTGGGATGACAGAGGTCCTTTACCTAGGACACATCATTGGAGTGAAGGGGGTACAGGTACACCAAGAAACAATACTAGATATACTTGACTGGCCCACACCTAGGACACTCACAGAATTGAAGGGGTTTTTGGGCATCTATTGTTATTACAGGAGATTTGTCAAAGTTTTTTCTCAAATTTGTGCACCTTTGACCGATTTGACCAAGAAAGGGGAATTCAAGTGGAGCCCAAAAGCACAGTCCACCTTTGAAAAATGAAGAAAGTGATGAGTTCATGCCTACTATTGGCCTTACCAGATTTCTCACAACCCTTCATAGTAGAGTGTGATGCCTCGGGGGAAGGAATTGGAGTAATACTTATGCATAAAAAGCATCCTATTGTCTATGAAATCCGAAAATTGAGAGGTCATGAGATCCTCTACACCATCTATGAAAAATAGATGCTAGCCATCATCCATGCATTGGAAAAATTCAGGTAGTATTTAGTTGGAGAATTTTTTTTCGTGAAGACATATCACAATAGCCTCAAGTACTTCCTAGATCAGAAGGACTTGAATGAAAGGAAACATAAGTGGGTGATCAAAATCCAGGCTTATGACTTTGACATAGAATTTTTCAAAGGGAAAAATAACGTGGTAGCAGATGCCTTATCTAGAAGACCATCAGTTTATGCCATGATCGATATCTTAGTAGATTGGAAGGCCCACCTATTGGTGGAATATTCAAAGAACAAATTTTCTTGTGAAGTAATGGATGGATAGGTGCAAGATGACAATTTCATAATCATGGATGATATCATTTACTACAAGGGCCGTATTTTCTTAGTTTCTGAATCGGCCTTTAAGGCCAAGGTTTTACAAGCATGCCATGATTCACCTGTAACAGGGCATCAAGGATTCATCAAGACATACAGACAGGTCCGAGAGAGGTTTTCTTGGAAGGTTTTAAAGGAAGATGTGATGAACCACATCAAGGAGTGCAGCACTTTCCAGGCCAACAAATATGAACACACTCACCCAACAGGATTAGTACAACCACTTCCCATTCCGGAGCACAAATGGGAAACCATATCTATGGATTTCATCACAAGGTTGCCCAAGGTTCAGGGCAAAGACTGCATTTTCATGGTAGTGGACAGGTTGACGAAATTCGCACAGTTTTTTTCCATTGCCACATATTTCAGTACAGCACAGGTTGCAAACCTATTCTTCAGGGAAGTTTTCAGATTGCATGGCTTTTCCAAAAACATAGTGAGTGACAGGGACAGCAGGTTCATGAGCACATTTTGGCAGGAGCTCTTTAGATTGGTAGGTACGACCTTAACTCCTAGTACCAGTTATCACCCTCAGACGGATGGACAAACAGAGATAGTCAACAAATGGGTTGAAGGCTACCTCAGGAATTATGTGGCAGGGCAACAAAAAGCATGGGTTAAATGTCTTCACTTGGGGGAATACTGTTACAAAAAGACTCATCATATGTCCATTGGTATGCCACCATTCAGGGCCTTATACAGTTATGACCCTCTCTCATTTGTTGAGATTTCCTTTGGTGACAGCAGGGCTCCCATGGTTCAGGATTGGATTCAGCAAAGTCAGAACATACTCAGGGAATTGAAGGACCACTTGCAAAGGGAACATAATCAACAGAAGATAAAGGCATACAAACATAGGATTGAGTGCACCTTTGAGGTTGGTGACTTGGTTTATTTGAGGCTTCAATCGTACAGGAAGGAATCCATTAAGAGAAGTGGTGTAGAGAATCTCCAACATCATTTATTCATTCCATACAAAGTCAACATGAGAGTATGGGTTGTGGCATATGAGTTGGATCTACCACAGGGAAACAAAATACACAATGTCTTCTATGTTTTGTGTTTGAAGAGGGCCATCAGCAATGATATCACTCCTATCGAGGAATTTCCACCTATGGATGAAGAAGGGTAGTTGGTACTGATACCAGAGGAGATACTTGATATCACGGAGAAGAAGTTGAGGAAAATAAGCATAAGAGAGTATATGGTTAAGTGGAATAATCTACCTATAAAGGATGCCACTTGGGAAGGGGCACAGTTGATCCAGGAGACAGGTCTAGAATTGCTTGTGGGAGAACAATTTCTAGCAGGGGAGACTATAATGTCCCCCACCTCTTGATGATGAGGTTTGGAGAGACTTGGTAGTCTAGCTATACCCACTATACTATAGTCTCAGGCATATTGGGGACAAAGCCAAACAGAAGACATAAAATTATATTATTAAGTTGACTTTGTGTGGAAAATGATAAGTCAATGAAATAAAAGAAAAGGTGAGTTAACATTAAGATTTAACCCTAGGGGTTAACTAACTCAACATATGAATAGACTGGAGCTATATAGAAAAGGGCAGGTCACACTCCTAATTCATTCTAGGTTATTATCTTATTTGCATTGGAGCTCTTGAGCACAAGCAGTTTTGAGGGTTTTGATTCTAAAACCCTAGAGATCAACTCAATGGTGAAAGATCCAACCTTTCTTGATCCAGGCTTGTGTTGACAGGCCAAATTGACCGTCAGTCAACTGGAAGAACGAGTCCAGTCCGGGGTTGTCTAAGTAACCCAAGCCGTTTGGTGTAACTCGTTCTAACAGGTTTAATGGCTCCATTAGCCAATCTAAAATCTTAAAAAGAAAATTAAAAGAAAGGAAT